>JAUJYP020001027.1:0-50885 GCA_030674075.2 Linum usitatissimum | reverse complement strand
TTTGGACATGGAAATTTAAAATATTTCAAATCGGCTAATATTTGATATGCATATTGGAAATGGCTTAAACGACAAATGTCATTTTGGTAAGCCCTTTAAATAATGTTCAATGAATTTAAAAATTAATTTTTCTCTATATTGTTTTATCATGTTAAAAAATAGTTGTTAACTTCATTTGGCTATTATTTGAAGCGCTTAATGTGGTGAAACCTCAATTTTTAGCCATTCCAAGCACACACATCAAATATTAGTCAATTTTATATATTTCGATCTTCATCAAAAATTTCGATTTCCAAAGTGGGTTAACCACTTGCGGACATGAGCCATCTTAACATGGAAATTTAAAAATTTCAAATCGGCTCATATTTGACATGGAAGTTGAAATGAATACAAATTCAAGTTTCATTCTGGAACCCTTTAAATAATGGTCAAATGAACTTTAAAATAAATTTTTCTCGATATTGTTTTAGCTTGTTAAGAAAATAGTTTTTAATTTCATTTGGCTATTATTTGAAGTATTAACGTGGTGAAACCTCAATTTTAAGCCAGTCAACACACGTCAAATATTAGCCAATTTTAAATATTTCAATCTTCATATAAAAAACTTTCGATTTCCAGGTGAACCACATGGAAATGAGCCATTTTGACATGGAAATTTCAAAATTTAAAATCGGCTAATATTTGACATGTTGGAAATGGATAAAATCAAGTTGCATTACATTACCCTTGAAATAATGGTAAAATGAATTTTAAAAAAATTTCTCGATATTGTTTTAGTGTGTTAAAATATTTTTAATTTCACGTTTGGCTATATTTGAAGGCTTAACGTGAATCCACAACTTTTAGCCATTCCCAACATACACGTCAAATATTTTCCAATTTTAATTTTCAATCTTCATCTCAAAATGTTTCGATTTCCAAAGGAAAACCTATGGAAATGAGCCATTTGTCATTAAATTTAAAATTTAAAATCGGCTAATATTGAGCATGTTGTAAATGGATAAAAATTCAAGTTGCATTACGGTAACCAATGTAAATAATGGTCAAATGAATTTTAAAAAAAAATTTTCTCCATATGTTTTAGTGTGTTAAAGAAATGTTTTTTAATTTCGTTTGGCTATTTGAAGGGCTTAACGTGGTGAATCCTCAATTTTAGCTATTCCCAACATACATCAAATATTAGCCAATTTAAAATTTTCAATCGCATTTCAAAATTTGGTCGTTTTTTAAAGAGTGGTTAACCAATGGAAATGAGCCAATTTTTAATAGGCTAATATTTGACATTCAATGTTGGAAATAATTCAAAATCAAGTTTCAATGTTTAATTCTTTAAATAATGGTCAAATGAATTTAATAATCAATTTTTCTCGATATTGTTTTAGCGTTTATGAAATAGTTTTTAATTTCATTTGGCTATTATTTGAAGCACTTAACGTGGTGAACCTCAACTTTTAGCCATTCCAAACACACGTCAAATATTAGCCAATTTTAAAAATTTCAATCTTCATCTCAAAGTTTTTCGATTTCCAAATGGGGTTATATGAAAACGAGCTATTTGGACATGGAAATTTAAAAATATTTCAAATCGGCTAATATTTGATATGCATATTGGAAATGGATAAAAAGACAAGTTGTCATTTTGGTAAGAACTTTAAATAATGTTCAATGAATTTAAAAATTAATTTTTCTCGATATTGTTTTATCATGTTAAAAAATATTTGTTAATTTCATTTGGCTATTATTTGAAGCGCTTAATGTGGTGAAACCTCAATTTTTAGCCATTCCAAGCACACACATCAAATATTAGTCAATTTTATATTTTTCAATCTTCATCTCAAAAATTTCGATTTCCAAAGTGGGTTAACCGGAAATGAGCCATCTTAACATGGAAATTTAAAAATATTCAAATCGGCTCATATTTGACATGCATGTTGGAAATGGATAAAAATTCAAGTTTCATTACGGTAACTTTAAATAATGGTCAAATGAATTTTAAAATAAATTTTTCTCGATATTGTTTTAGTGTGTTAAAAATAGTTTTTAATTTCATTTGGCTATTATTTGAAGTATTTAACGTGGTGAATCCTCAATTTTTGCTATTCCCAACATACACGTCAAATATTAGCCAATTTAAATATTCAATCTTCATATAAAAAACTTTCGATTTCAAGGGGTGAACCACTATGGAAATGAGCCATTTTGACATGGAAATTTCAAAATTTAAAATCGGCTAATATTTGACATTCATGTTGGAAATGGATAAAAAGTCAAGTTGCATATAATAACCCTGAATAATGGTAAAATGAATTTTATAAAAAATTTTCTAGATATTGTTTTAGCGTGTTAGAAATATTTTTTAATTTCGTTTGGCTATTATTTGAAGCAACGTGGTGAATCCTCAACTTTTAGCCATTCCAACATACACGTCAAATATTATTTATTTTTTTCAATCTTCATCTCAAAATTTATCGATTTCCAAATGGGGTTAACCTATGAAAACGAGCTATTTGTCATGGAAATTTAAAATATTTCAAATCGGCTAATATTGATATGCATATTGGAAATGGCTAAAAATTCAAGTTGCATTTTGGTAACCAATGTAAATAATGTTCAATGAATTTAAAAAAAATTTCTCCATATTGTTTTATCATGTTAAAGAAATGTTTTTAATTTCGTTTGGCTATTATTTGAAGCGCTTAATGTGGTGAAACCTCAATTTTAGCCATTCCCAACATACACGTCAAATATTAGCCAATTTTAAATTTTCAATCCATTTCAAAATTTTCGATTTCCAAAGTGGTTAACCAATGGAAATGAGCCATTTTGACATGGAAATTTCAAAATTTTTAAATCGGCTAATATTTGACATTCAAGTTGGAAATGAATAAAATTCAAGTTTCATTGGTCACCCTTTAAATAATGGTCAAATGAATTTAATAATAAATTTTTCTCGATATTGTTTTAGCGTGTTATGAAATAGTTTTTAATTTCATTTGGCTATTATTTGAAGTATTTAACGTGGTGAAACCTCAACTTTTAGCCATTCCAAACACACGTCAAATATTAGCCAATTTTAAATATTTCAATCTTCATCTCAAAATTTTCGATTTCCAAAGGGGTTAACCTATGGAAATGAGCCATTTTGATGGAAATTTTAAAATTTAAAATCGGCTAATATTTGGCATGCATGTTGGAAATGGATAAAAAGTCAAGTTGCATTGTTAACCCATGTAAATAATGGTAAAATGAATTTTATAAAAAAATTTCTCGATATTGTTTTAGTGTGGTTAGAAATATTTTTTAATTTCGTTTGGCTACTATTTGAAGGGCTTAAACGTGGTGAATCCTCAATTTTTAGCCATTCCCAACATACACGTCAAATATTTTCCAATTTATTATTTTTCAATCTTCATCTCAAAATGTATCGATTTCCAAAGGAAAACCTATGGAAATGAGCCATTTTGTCATGGTAATTTTACGATTTAAAATCGGCTAATATTGGGCATGCATGTTGTAAATGGATAAAAATTCAAGTTGCATTACGGTAACCAATGTAAATAATGGTCAAATGAATTTTAAAAAAATTTCTCCATATTGTTTTAGTGTGTTAAAGAAATGTTTTTTAATTTCGTTTTGACTATTTGATGGGTGGCAACGTGGTGAATCCTCAATTTTTAGCCATTCCCAACATACACGTTAAATATTAGCCAATTTATTTTCAATCTTGCATTTCAACCTCTTTGTTCGTTTTTTTAAAGTGGTTAACCAATGGAAATGAGCCATTTTGACATTGAAATTTCAAAATTTTTAAGACGGCTAATATTTGGCATTCATGTTGGAAATATTTCAAAAAGTCAAGTTTCATGTTAATTCTTTTTTTTTTTTTTTTTTTTTTTTTTTTTTTTTTTTTTTTTTTTTTTTTTTGGGGGGGGGGGGGGGGGGGGGGAAATGTGGATCAAATGAATTTAATAATCAATTTTTCTAGATATTGTTTTAGAATGTTATAAATAGTTTTTAACTTCATTTGGCTATGCTTGAAGCACTTAACGTGGTGAACCTCAACTTTTAGCCATTCCAAACACACACGTCAAATATTAAAAATATTTTAAAAATTTCAATCTTCATCTCTCAAAGTTTTTCGATTTCCAAAATGGGGTTAACCTATGAAAACGAGCTATTTGGACACTGGAAATTTAAAATATTTCAAATCGGCTAATATTTGATATGCATATTAGAATGGCTTAATTGACAATTATCACATTTGGTAAGCCCTTTAAATAATGTTCAATGAATTTAAAAATTAATTTTTCTCTATCTTGTTTATCATGTTAAAAAATAAGTTTGTTAACTTCATTTGGCTATTATTTGAAGCGCTTAATGTGTGTGAAACCTCAATTTTTAGCCATTCCAAGCACACAAATCGAAATATTAGTCAATTTTATATATTTCGAGTCTTCATCTCAAAAAATTTCGATTTCCAAAGTGGGTTAACCACTTGCGGACATAAGCCATCTTAACATGGAAATTTAAAAATATTGAAATCGGCTCATATTTGACATGGAAGTTGGAAATGAATACAAATTCAAGTTTCATTAGGAACCCTTTAAATAATGGTCAAATGAACTTTAAAATAAATTTTTCTCGATATTGTTTTAGCTTTGTTAAGAAATAGTTTTTAATTTCATTTGGCTATTAGTTGAAGTATTTAACGTGGTGAAACCTCAATTTTTAGACGATCGAGCACACACGTCAAATATTAGCCAATTTTAAATATTTCAATCTTGATATAAAAAACTTTCGATTTCAAAAGGGGTGAACCACCTATGGACATGAGCCCATTTTGACATGGAAATTTCAAAATTTAAAATCGGCTAATATTTGACATGCGTGTTGGAAATGGATAAAAAGTTAAGTTGCATTACAGTAACTCGTGAAAGTAATGGTAAAATGAATTTTATAAAAAAATTTCTCGATATTGTTTTAGTGTGGTTAGAAATATTTTTTAATTTCGTTTGAGCTACTATTTGAAGGGCTTAACGAGGTGAATCCAGAGCTTTTAGCCATTCCTAACATACACGTCAAATATTTTCCAATTTATTATTTTTTCAATCTTCATCTCAAAATGTATCGATTTCCAAAGGAAAACCTATGGAAATGAGCCATTTTGTCATGGTAATTTTACGATTTAAAATCGGCTAATATTGGGCATGCATGTTGTAAATGGATAAAAATTCAAGTTGCATTACGGTAACTTGATGTAAATAATGGTCAAATGAATTTTTTTAAAAAATTTCTCCATATTGGTTTAGTGTGTTAAAGAAATGTTTTTTAATTTCGTGGTTGGCTACTATTTGAAGGGCTTAACGTGGTGAATCCTCAATTTTAGCTATTCCCGACGTAAAGCGTCAAATATTAGCCAATTTAAAATTTTCGATCCGCATTTCAAAATTTGGTCGTTTTTTTAAAGTGGTTAACCAATGGAAATGAGCCATTTTGACATTGAAATTTCAAAATTTTTAAGCTGAGCTAATATTTCACATTCGTGTTTGAAATGGCTAAAAAGTCGAGTTTTGAAAATAATCACTCTTTTGAATAATGGTCAAATGAATTTAATAATCAATTTTCTAGATATTGTTTTAGCGTGTTATGAAATAGTTTTTAACTTCATTTGGCTATTATTTGAAGAACACTGAACGTGGTGAACCTCAACTTTTAGCCATTTGGTACACGCGTCAAATATTGGTCAGCTTTAAAAATTTCAATCTTAGATCTCAAAGTTTTTCGATTTCCAGATGGGGTTATACATGAAAACGAGCTATTTGGACATGGAAATTTAAAATATTTCAAATCGGCTAATATTTGATATCATATGTGGAAATAGCATAAACGACGAGTGTCATTTTAGTAAACGCTTTAAATAATGTTCGATGAATTTAAAAATTAATTTTTCTCTATCTTGTTTTATCATGTTAAAAAATAGTTGTTAACTTCATTTGGCTATTATTTGAAGCGCTTAATGTGGTGAAACCTCAATTTTTAGCCATTCCAAGCACACACATCAAATATTAGTCAATTTTATATATTTCAGTCTTCATCAAAAAATTTCGATTTCCAAAGTGGGTTAACCACTTGCGGACATGAGCCATCTTAACATGGAAATTTAAAAATATTCAAATCGGCTCATATTTGACATGGAAGTTGGAAATGAATACAAATTCAAGTTTCATTAGGGAACCTTTAAATAATGGTCAAATGAACTTTAAAATAAATTTTTCTCGATATTGTTTTAGCTTGTTAAGAAATAGTTTTTAATTTCATTTGGCTATTAGTTGAAGTATTTAACGTGGTGAAACCTCAATTTTTAGCCATCCAACACACACGTCAAATATTAGCCAATTTTAAATATTTCAATCTTCATATAAAAAACTTTCGATTTCCAAAGGGTGAACCACCTATGGAAATGAGCCATTTTGACATGGAAATTTCAAAATTTAAAATCGGCTAATATTTGACATGCGTGTTGGAAATGGACAAAAAAGTTGTTGCATGACGGTAACAAAATTCGTGAAAGTAATGGTAAAATGAATTTTATAAAAAATTTCTCGATATTGTTTTAGGTGGTTAGAAATATTTTTTAATTTCGTTTGGCTCTTATTTGAAGGGCTTAAACGTGGTGAATCCTCACTTTTTAGCCAATCCCAACATACACGTCAAATATTTTTTTCCAATTTATATATTTTTCAATCTTAATCTCAAAATGTAATGATTTCCAAAAGGAAAACCTATGGAAATAGGCCATTTTGTCATGGTATTTTACGATTTAAAATGGGGTAATATTGAGCATCGTAAAAAAAAAGGGGGGAAAAAAAAAATACATTTGTAAATGGATAAAAATTCAATTTGCGTTACGGTAACGAATGTAAATAATAGTGAAATGAATTTTAAAAAAATTTCTCCGTATTGTTTTAGTGTGTTAAAGAAATATTTTTTTAATTTCGTTTGGCTACTTATTTGAAGGAGCTTAACGTGGTGAATCCTCAATTTTAGCTATTCCCAACATACACGTCAAATATTAGCCAATTTAAAATTTTCAATGCAACGATTTCAAAATTTGGTCGTTTTTAAAGTGGTTAGCTTGATGAAATAGTCAGTTTTGACGTTGAAATTTCAAAAAAATTTTAAAACTAGGCTAATATTTGACATTCGTGTTGAAAATGGCTAAAAAGTCAAGTTTCATGCTAATTCTGCCCTTTTGAATAATGGTCAAATAATTTAATAATCAATTTTTCTAGATATTGTTTTAGCGTGTTATGAAATAGTTTTTAACTTCATTTGGCTATTATTTGAAGCACTTAACGTGGTGAACTTCCCCTTAAAACATTTCAACACACACGTCAAATATTAGCCAATTTTAAAAATTTCAATCTTCATCTCAAAGTTTTTTCGATTTCCAAATGGGGTTAACCTATGAAAACAAGCCTTTGAACGCAGAAATTTAAAAATATTTCAAATCAGCTAATATTTGATATACATATTGGAAATGGCTTAAACGACAAGTGTCATTTTAGTAAGCCACACTATAAATAATGTTCAATGAATTTAAAAATTAATTTTCTCTATACTGTTTATCATGTTAAAAAATAGTTGTTAACTTCATTTGGCTATTATTTGAAGCGCTTAATGTGGTGAAACCTCAATTTTTAGCCATTCCAAGCACACATCAAATATTAGTCAATTTTATATATTTCGAGTCTTCATCTCAAAAAATTTCGATTTCCAAAGTGGGTTAACCACTTGCGGACATGAGCCATCTTAACATGGAAATTTAAAAATATTCAAATCGGCTCATATTTGACATGGAAGTGGAAATGAATACAAATTCAAGTTTCATTAAAGGAACCCTTTAAATAATGGTCAAATGAACTTTAAAATAAATTTTCTCGATATTGTTTTAGCTTTAAGAAATAGTTTTTAATTTCATTTGGCTATTAGTTGAAGTATTTAACGTGGTAGAAACCTCAATTTTGAGCACAGTCCAAGCACACGTCAAATATTAATAAATTTTAAATATTTCAATCTTCATATAAAAAAACTTTCGATTTCAAAGGGGTGAACCACCTGGACATGAGCCATTTTGACATGGAAATTTCAAAATTTAAAATCGGCTAATATTTGACATGCGTGTTGGAAATGGATAAAAAGTTAAGTTGCATTTTGGCTATAACCGCCAAAGTAATGGTAAAATGAATTTTATAAAAAAATTTCTCGATATTGTTTTAGTGTGGTTAGAAATGTTTCTCAATTTTGCTTTGGCTACTATTTGAAGGGCTAACGGTGTGCTTAATCCACAACTTTTAGCCATTCCCAACATACTACGTCAAATATTTTCCAATTTATTATTTTTCAATCTTAAATCTCAAAATGTATCGATTTCCAAAGGGGAAAACCTATGGAAATGAGCCATTTTGTCACTTAATAATTTTACGATTTTAAAATCGGCTAATATTGGGCATGCATGTTGTAAATGAATAAAAATTCAAGTTACATTACGGTAACCAATATAAATAATGGTCAAATGAATTTTAAAAAAAAATTTCTCCATTGTTTTTTAGTGTGTTAAAGAAATGTTTTTTAATTTCGTTTAGCTACTATTTGAAGGGCTTAACGTGGTGAATCCTCAATTTTAGCTATTCCCAACATGCAAATCCAAATATTAGCCAATTTAAAATTTTCAATCGCATTTCAAAATTTGGTCGTTTTTAAAGTAGTTAACCAATGGAAATGAGCCATTTTGACATTGAAATTTCAAAATTTTTAAACCGGCTAATATTTGACATTCATATTGAAATGGCCTAAAAATTAAAATTTTTCATACTAGTCACCATTTTGAATAATAGTCAAATGAATTTAATAATCAATTTTTCTAGATATTGTTTTAGCGTGTTGCATGAAATAGTTTTTAACTTCATTTGGCTATTATTTTAAGCTCTTGAAATAGTGAACCTCAACTTTTAGCCATTCCAAACACACACGTCAAATATTAATACCAATTTAAAAATTTCAATCTTAAATCTCAAAGTTTTTCGATTTCCAAATGGAGTTAACCTATGGGGAGCTTGAGCTATTTGGACATGGAAATTTAAAATATTTCAAATCGGCTAATATTTGATACATATATTGGAAATGGCTTAAACGACAAGTGTCATTTTGGTAAGCCCTTTAAATAATGTTCAATGAATTTAAAAATTAATTTTTCTCTATCTTGTTTATCATGTTAAAAAATAGTTATTAACTTCATTTGGCTATTATTTGAAGCGCCCAATGTGGTGAAACCTCAATTTTTAGCCATTCCAAGCACACACATCAAATATTAGTCAATTTTATATATTTCAGTCTTCATCTCAAAAAAATTTCGATTTCCAAAGTGGGTTAACCACTTTTGGATTCATGAAAGCCATCTTAACATGGAAATTTAAAAATATTCAAATCGGTTCATGTATTTGACATGGAAGATTGGAAATGAATACAAATTCAAGTTTCATTAAGGAACCCTTTAAATAATAGTCAAATGAACTTTAAAATAAATTTTTCTCGATATTGTTTTAGCCTGTTAAGAAATGTTTTTAATTTCATTTGGCTATTAGTTGGAAGTATTTAACGAAACCTCAATTTTTAGCCAACAAGACACACGTCAAATATTAGCCAATTTTAAATATTTCAATCTTCATATAAAAAACTTCTAATTTCCAAAGGGGTGAACCACCTATGGACATGAGCCATTTTGACATGGAAATTTCAAAATTTAAAATCATCAAATATTTGACAATGAATGTCAAAAAAAAAAAAAAAAAAAAAAAAAAAAAAAAAAAAAAAAAAAAAAAAAAAAAAAAAAAAAAAAAAAAAAAAAAAAAAAAAAAAAAAAAAAAAAAAAAAAAAAAAAAAAAAAAAAAAAAAAAAAAAAAAAAAAAAAAAAAAAAAAAAAAAAAAAAAAAAAAAAGTGGATAAAAAGTTAAGCTGCATTGTGATAAGAGATATAACAAATAGTTTTAAAACTCGATATTACTTTAGTCATTTTTAATTTCGTTTTTGGCTACTATTTGAAGGGTTTATAACTAAGGGGTGAACTAACCACAATAATAATAATACAACTTTTAGCCATTCCCAACATACACGTCAAATATTTTGTAATTTATTATTTTTCAAATCTTCATCTCAAAAATGTATCGATTCTGATAGAAAACCTATGGAAATGAGCCATTTTGTCATGGTAATTTTTTAATACGAAATCGGCTAATATTGGGCATGCATGTTGTAAATGGATAAAAATTCAAGTTGCATTATGGTAAGGAAAATGTAAATAATGGTCAAATGAATTTTAAAAAAATTTCTCCATATTGTTTTAGTGGGCTAAAGAAATGTTTTTTAATTTCGTTTGGCTACTATTTGAAGGGCTTAACGTGGGAAAACCGCGATTTTAGCTATTCCCAACATACACGCCAAATATTAGCCAATTTAAAATTTTCAACCGTGAATTTCAAAATTTGGTCATTTTTTTAAAGTGGTTTTACAATGGAAATGAGCCATTTTGACATTGAAATTTTAAAATTTTCAAACCGGCTAATATTCGAGCATTCATGTTGGAAATGGCTAAAAAGTCAAGTTTCATACTCGTCACCATTTTGAATAATGGTCAAATGAATTTAATAATCAATTTTTCTAGATATTGTTTTAGGAGTGTTATGAAATAGTTTTTAACTTCATTTGGCTATTATTTGAAGCACTTAACGTGGCAGAACATGAACTTTTTAGCCATTCCAACACACACGCCAAATATTAGCCAATTTTTAAAAATTTCAATCTTCATCTCAAAGTTTTTCGATTTCCAAAATGGGGTTAACCTATGAAAACGAGCTATTTGGACATGGAAATTTAAAATATTTCAAATCGGCTAATATTTGATATGCATATTGGAAATGGCTTAAACGACAAGTGTCATTTTTGTAAGCCGCTTAAATAATGTTCAATGAATTTAAAAATTAATTTTTCTTATATTGTTTTATCATGTTAAAAAATAGTTGTTAACTTCGTTGGCTATTATTTGAAGCGCTCATCGATGAAACTCAATTTTTAGCCATTTAAGCACACACATCAAATATTAGTCAATTTCATATATTTAGGTCTTCATCTCAAAAAAATTTCGATTTCGGAAAGTGGGTTAACCACTTGCGGACATGAGCCATCTTAACATGGAAATTTAAAAATATTCAAATCGGCTCATATTTGACATGGAAGTTGGAAATGAATACAAATTCAAGTTTCGTTACGAGAACCTTTAAATAATGGTCAAATGAACTTTGAAATAAATTTTTCTCGATATTGTTTTAGCACATTAAGAAATAGTTTTTAATTTCATTTGGCTATTAGTTGAAGTATTTAACGTGGTGAAACCTCAATTTTTAGCCGGTCAAGCACACACGTCAAATATTAGCCAATTTTAAATATTTCAATCTTCATATAAAAAACTTTCGATTTCCAAAGGGTGAACCACCTTAAGGGACACGAGCCATTTTGACATGGAAATTTCAAAATTTAAAATCGGCTAATATTTGACATGCGTGTTGGAAATGGATAAAAAGTTAAGTTGCATTAGCGTAACCCGTGAAAGTAATGGTAAAATGAATTTTATAAAAAAATTTCTCGATATTGTTTTAGTGTGGTTAGAAATATTTTTTAATTTCGTTTGGCTACTATTCAAGAACGAGGTGAATCCACAACTTTTAAGCCATTCCCAACATACACGTCAAATATTTTCCAATTTATTATTTTTCAATCTTCATCTCAAAATGTATCGATTTCCAAAGGAAAACCTATGGAAATGAGCCATTTGTCATGCAGAATTTTACATTTAAAATTCATGCATATTGGGCATGCATGTTGTAAATGGATAAAAATTCAAGTCGTACTACTTCGTAACCAATGTAAATAATGGTCAAATGAATTTTTTAAAAAAATTTCTCCATATTGTTTTAGTGTGTTAAAGAAATGTTTTTTACTCCGTTTGGCTACTATTTGAAGGGCTTAACGTGGTGAATCCTCAATTTTAGCTATTCCCAACATACACGTCAAATATTAGCCAATTTAAAATTTTCAATCCGCATTTCAAAATTTGGTCGTTTTTTTAAAGTGGTTAACCAATGGAAATGAGCCATTTTGACATTGAAATTTCAAAAATTTTTAAACTGGCTAATATTTGACATTCATGTTGGAAATGGCTAAAAAGTCAAGTTTCATACCGGTCACCCTTTTGAATAATGGTCAAATGAATTTAATAATCAATTTTTCTAGATATCGTTTTTAGCGTGTTATGAAATAGTTTTTAACTTCATTTGGCTATTATTTGTATGCACTTAACGTGGTGAACCTCAACTTTTAGCCATTCCAAACACACACGTCAAATATTAGCCAATTTTAAAAATTTCAATCTTCATCTCAAAAGTTTTCGATTTCCAAATGGTGTTAACCTATGAAAACGAGCTATTTGGACATGGAAATTTAAAATATTTCAAATCGGCTAATATTTGATATGCATATTGGAAATGGCTGAAACGACAAGTGTCACTTTTGTAAGCCCTTTGAATAATGTTCAATGAATTTAAAAAAATTAATTTTTCTCTATATACCGTTTTATCATGTTAAAAAATAGTTGTTAACTTCATTTGGCTATTATTTGAAGCACTTAACGTGGTGAAACCTCAATTTTTAGCCATTCCTAGCACATACATCAAATATTAGTCAATTTTATATATTTCGTCTTCATCTCAAAAAATTTCGATTTCCAAAGTGGGTTAACCACTTATGGATATGAGCCCATCTTAACATGGAAATTTAAAAATATTCAAATCAGCTCATATTTGACATGGAAGTTGAAATGAATACAAATTCAAGTTTCATTCTCGGGAACCCTTTAAATAATGGTCAAATGAACTTTAAAATAAATTTTTCTCGATATTGTTTTAACTCGCTAAGAAATAGTTTTTAATTTCATTTGGCTATTAGTTGAAGTATTTAACGTGGTGAAACCTCAATTTTTAGCTGGGCCCAAGCACACACGTCAAATATTAGCCAATTTTAAATATTTCAATCTTCATATAAAACTTTTCGATTTCCAAAGGGGGTGAACCACCTATGGACATGAGCCATTTTGACATGGAAATTTCAAATTTTAAAATCGGCTAGTATTTGGTATATGCGTGTTGGAAATGGATAAAAAAGTTAAGTTGCATTACTATAATCCTGTAAATAATGGTAAAATGATTTTTTTAATAAAAATTTCTCGATATTGTTTAGTGTGGTTAGAAATATTTTTTAATTTCGTTTGGCTACTATTTGAAGGAACGAGGTGAACCCATAACTTTTAGCCATTCCCAACATACACGTTAAATATTTTCCAATTTATTATTTTTCAATCTTTCATCTCAAAATGTATCGATTTCCAAAGGAAAAACCTATGGAAATGAGCCATTTTGTCACGGTAATTTTACGATTTAAAATCGCCAATATTGGGTATGCATGTTGTAAATGGATAAAAATTCAAGTTGCATTACGAAATCAAATGTAAATAATGGTCAAATGAATTTTATAAAAAAATTTCTCCATATTGTTTTAGGGTGTTAAAGAAATGTTTTTTAATTTCGTTTGGCTACTATTCAAGGGCTTAACGGGTAGAATCAATTTTAGCTATTCCCAACATACACGTCAAATATTAGCCAATTTAAAATTTTCAATCCGCATTTCAAAATTTGGTCGTTTTTTTAAAGTGGTTAACCACCTTAAACGAGCCATTTTCACATCGAAATTTCAAAATTTTAAACCGCTAATATTTGACATTCATGCGAAATGGCTAAAAAGTCAAGTTTCATACTCTGTCAATTCTTTGAATAATGGTCAAATGAATTTAATAATCAATTTTTCTAGATATTGTTTTAACAAGTGTTATGAAATAGTTTTTAACTTCATTTGGCTATTATTTGAAGCACTTAACGTGGTGAACTCCTCAACTTTTAGCCATTCCAAACACACACGTCAAATATTAGCCAATTTTAAAAATTTCAATCTTCATCTCAAAGTTTTTCGATTTCCAAATGGGGTTAACTCATGAAAACGAGCTATTTGGACATGGAAATTTAAAATATTTCAAATCGGCTAATATTTGATATGCATATCAGAAATGGCTTAAACGACAAGTGTCATTTTGGTAAGCCCTTTAAATAATGTTCAATGAATTTAAAAATTAATTTTTCTCTATAATGCTTTATCATGTTAAAAAATAGTTGTTAACTTCTCATTTGGCTATTATTTGAAGCGCTTAATGTGGTGAGGAACCTCAATTTTTAGCCATTCCAGAGTACACACATCAAATAATAGTCAATTTTATATATTTCAGTCTTAATCTCAAAAAATTTCGATTTCCAAAGTGGGTTAACCACTTGCGATTATGAGCCATCTTAACATGGAAATTTAAAAATATTCAAATCGCCTCATTTTGGCTGACATGGAAGTTGGAAATGAATACAGAATTCAAGTTTCATTAAAGGGAACCCTTTAAATAATGGTCAAATGAACTTTAAAATAAATTTTCTCGATATTGTTTTTGGTTCGTTAAGAAATAGTTTTTAATTTCATTTGGCTATTAGTTGAAGTATTTAACGTGGTGAAACCTCACTTTTAGCCGCTTCCAAGACACACGTCAAATATTGGACAATTCTAAATATTTTCAATCTTCACTATAAAAAACTTTCGATTTCCAAAAGGGGTAGAACACACCTATGGACATGAGGCCATTTTAAGACATGGAAATTTCAAAATTTAAAATCGGCTAATATTTGACATGCGCGTGTTGGAAATGGATAAAAAGTTAAGTTGCATTACAATAACCCGTGAAAGTAATGGTAAAATGAATTTTATAAAAAAATTTCTCGATATTGTTTTAGTGTGGTTAGAAATATTTTTTAATTTCGTTTGGCTACTATTTGAAGGGCTTAACGAGGTGAATCCACAACTTTTAGCTATTCCTAACATACACGTCAAATATTTTCCAATTTATTATTTTTCAATCTTCATCTCAAAATGTATCGATTTCCAAAGGAAAAACCTATGGAAATGAGCCATTTTGTCATGGTAATTTTACGATTTAAAATCGGCTAATATTGGGCATGCATGTCAGAAATGGATAAAAATTCAAGTTGCATTACTTGTAACTAATGTAAATAATGGTCAAATGAATTTTTTTAAAAAAATTTCTCCATATTGTTTTAGTGTGTTAAAGAAATGTTTTTTAATTTCGTTTGGCTACTATTTGAAGGGCTTAACGTGGTGAATCCTCAATTTTAGCTATTCCCGACATACACGTCAAATATTAGCCAATTTAAAATTTTCAATCCGCATTTCAAAATTTGGTCGTTTTTTTAAAGTGGTTAACCAATGGAAATGAGTCATTTTGACATTGAAATTTCAAAAATTTTTAAAACGGCTAATATTTGACATTCATGTTGGAAATGGCTAAAAAAGTCAAGTTTCATACCGGTCACCCTTTTGAATAATGGTCAAATGAATTTAATAATCAATTTTTCTAGATATTGTTTTAGCGTGTTATGAAATAGTTTTTAACTTCATTTGCCTATTATTCGAAGCACTTAACGTGGTGAACCTCAACTTTTAGCCATTCCAAACACACACGTCACAATATTAGCCAATTTTAAAAATTTCAATCTTCATCTCAAAGTTTTTCGGATTTCCAAATGGGGTTAACCTACGAAAACGAGCTATTTGGACATGGAAATTTAAAATATTTCAAATCGACTAATATTTGATATGCATATTGGAAATGGCTTAAACGACAAGTGTCATTTTGGTAAGTCCCTTTAAATAATGTTCAATGAATTTAAAAAATTAATTTTTCTCTATACCGTTTTATCATGTTAAAAAATAAAGCTGTTAACTTCATTTGGCTATTATTTCAAGCGCTTAACGTGGTGAAACCTCAATTTTTAGCCATTCCAAGCACACACATCAAATATTAGTCAATTTTATATATTTCAGTCTTCATCTCAAAAAATTTCGATTTCCAAAGTGGGTTAACCACTTGCGGACATGAGCCATCTTAACATGGAAATTTAAAAATATTCAAATCAGCTCATATTTGACATGGAAGTTGGAAATGAATACAAATTCAAGTTTCATTCTCGGAACCCTTTAAATAATGGTCAAATGAACTTTAAAATAAATTTTTCTCGATATTGTTTTAGCCCGTTAAGAAATAGTTTTTAATTTCATTTGGCTATTAGTTGAAGTATTTAACGTGGTGAAACCTCAATTTTTAGCCGCTCCAAGCACACACGTCAAATATTAGCCAATTTTAAATATTTCAATCTTCATATAAAAAACTTTCGATTTCCAAAGGGGTGAACCACCTATGGACATGAGCCATTTTGACATGGAAATTTCAAAATTTAAAATCGGCTAATATTTGACATGCGTGTTGGAAATGGATAAAAAGTTAAGTTGCATTACGTAACCCGTGAAAGTAATGGTAAAATGAATTTTATAAAAAAATTTCTCGATATTGTTTTAGTGTGGTTAGAAATATTTTTTAATTTCGTTTCGCTACTATTTGAAGGGCTTAACGAGGTGAATCCACAACTTTTAGCCATTCCCAACATACACGTCAAATATTTTCCAATTTATTATTTTTCAATCTTCATCTCAAAATGTATCGATTTCCAAAGGAAAACCTATGGAAATGAGCCATTTTGTCATGGTAATTTTACGATTTAAAATCGGCTAATATCAGGTATGCATGTTGTAAATGGATAAAAATTCAAGTTGCATTACGTTAACCAATGTAAATAATGGTCAAATGAATTTTTTAAAAAAATTCCTCCATATTGTTTTAGTGTGTTAAAGAAATGTTTTTTAATTTCGTTTGGCTACTATTTGAAGGGGTTAACGTGGTGAATCCTCAATTTTAGCTATTCCCAACATACACGTCAAATATTAGCCAATTTAAAATTTTCAATCCGCATTTCAAAATTTGGTCGTTTTTTTAAAGTGGTTAACCAATGGAAATGAGCCATTTTGACATTGAAATTTCAAAATTTTTAAACCGGCTAATATTTGACATTCATGTTGGAAATGGCTAAAAAGTCAAGTTTCATACTCGGGTCACCCCTTTTCGAATAATGGTCAAATGAATTTAATAATCAATTTTTCTAGATATTGTTTTAGCGTGTTATGAAATAGTTTTTAACTTCATTTGCCTATTATTTGAAGCACTTAACGTGGTGAACCTCAACTTTTAGCCATTCCAAACACACACGTCAAATATTAGCCAATTTTAAAAATTTCAATCTTCATCTCAAAGTTTTTCGATTTCCAAATGGGGTTAACCTATGAAAACGAGCTATTTGGACATGGAAATTTAAAATATTTCAAATCGGCTAATATTTGATATGCATATCGGAAATGGCTTAAACGACAAGTGTCATTTTGGTAAGCCCTTTAAATAATGTTCAATGAATTTAAAAATTAATTTTTCTCTATATCGTTTTATCATGTTAAAAAATAGTTGTTAACTTCATTTGGCTATTATTTGAAGCGCTTTAATGTGGTGAAACCTCAATTTTTAGCCATTCCAAGCACACACATCAAATATTAGTCAATTTTATATATTTCAGCCTTCATCTCAAAAAATTTCGATTTCCAAAGTGGGTTAACCACTTGCGGATACGAGCCATCTTAACATGGAAATTTAAAAATATTCAAATCAGCTCATATTTGACATGGAAGTTGGAAATGAATACAAATTCAAGTTTCATTCTCGGGAACCCTTTAAATAATGGTCAAATGAACTTTAAAATAAATTTTTCTCGATATTGTTTTAGCCTCGTTAAGAAATAGTTTTTAATTTCATTTGGCTATTAGTTGAAGTATTTAACGTGGTGAAACCTCAATTTTTAGCCAAGCCCAAGCACACACGTCAAATATTAGCCAATTTTAAATATTTCAATCTTCATATAAAAAACTTTCGATTTCCAAAGGGGGTGAACCACCTATGGACACGAGCCATTTTGACATGGAAATTTCAAAATTTAAAATCGGCTAATATTTGACATGCGTGTTGGAAATGGATAAAAAGTTAAGTTGCATTACAAGAACCCGTGAAAGTAATGGTAAAATGAATTTTATAAAAAAATTTCTCGATATTGTTTTAGTGTGGTTAGAAATATTTTTTAATTTCGTTTGGCTACTATTTGAAGGGCTTAACGAGGTGAATCCACAACTTTTAGCCATTCCCAACATACACGTCAAATATTTTCCAATTTATTATTTTTCAATCTTCATCTCAAAATGTATCGATTTCCAAAGGAAAACCTATGGAAATGAGCCATTTTGTCATGGTAATTTTACGATTTAAAATCGGCTAATATTGGGCATGCATGTTGTAAATGGATAAAAATTCAAGTTGCATTACGGAACCAATGTAAATAATGGTCAAATGAATTTTAAAAAAATTTCTCCATATTGTTTTAGTGTGTTAAAGAAATGTTTTTTAATTTCGTTTGGCTACTATTTGAAGGGCTTAACGTGGTGAATCCTCAATTTTAGCTATTCCCAACATACACGTCAAATATTAGCCAATTTAAAATTTTCAATCCGCATTTCAAAATTTGGTCGTTTTTTTAAAGTGGTTAACCAATGGAAATGAGCCATTTTGACATTGAAATTTCAAAATTTTTAAACCGGCTAATATTTGACATTCATGTTGGAAATGGCTAAAAAGTCAAGTTTCATACCGGTCACCCTTTTGAATAATGGTCAAATGAATTTAATAATCAATTTTTCTAGATATTGTTTTAGCGTGTTATGAAATAGTTTTTAACTTCATTTGGCTATTATTTGAAGCACTTAACGTGGTGAACCTCAACTTTTAGCCATTCCAAACACACACGTCAAATATTAGCCAATTTTAAAAATTTCAATCTTCATCTCAAAGTTTTTCGATTTCCAAATGGGGTTAACCTATGAAAACGAGCTATTTGGACATGGAAATTTAAAATATTTCAAATCGGCTAATATTTGATATGCATATTTGAAATGGCTTAAACGACAAGTGTCATTTTGGTAAGCCCTTTAAATAATGTTCAATGAATTTAAAAATTAATTTTTCTCTATACCGTTTTATCATGTTAAAAAATAGTTGTTAACTTCATTTGGCTATTATTTGAAGCGCTTAATGTGGTGAAACCTCAATTTTTAGCCATTCCAAGCACACACATCAAATATTAGTCAATTTTATATATTTTACTTTCATCTCAAAAAAATTTCGATTTCCAAAGTGGGTTAACCACTCATGGATACGAGCCATCTTAACATGGAAATTTAAAAATATTCAAATCACCTCATATTTGACATGGAAGTTGGAAATGAATACAAATTCAAGTTTCATTCTCGGGAACCCTTTAAATAATGGTCAAATGAACTTTAAAATAAATTTTTCTCGATATTGTTTTAAATTTCGTTAAGAAATAGTTTTTAATTTCATTTGGCTATTAGTTGAAGTATTTAACGTGGTGAAACCTCAATTTTTAGCCAAGCCCAAGACACACGTCAAATATTAGCCAATTTTAAATATTTCAATCTTCATATAAAACTTTCGATTTCCAAAGGGGTGAACCACCTATGGATACGAGCCATTTTGACATGGAAATTTCAAAATTTAAAATCGGCTAATATTTGACATGCGTGTTGAAAATGGATAAAAAGTTAAGTTGCATTACGTAACCCGTGAAAGTAATGGTAAAATGAATTTTATAAAAAAATTTCTCGATATTGTTTTAGTGTGGTTAGAAATATTTTTTAATTTCGTTTGGCTACTATTTGAAGGGCTTAACGAGGTGAATCCACAACTTTTAGCCATTCCCAACATACACGTCAAATATTTTCCAATTTATTATTTTTCAATCTTCATCTCAAAATGTATCGATTTCCAAAGGAAAACCTATGGAAATGAGCCATTTTGTCATGGTAATTTTACGATTTAAAATCGGCTAATATTGGGCATGCATGTTGTAAATGGATAAAAATTCAAGTTGCATTACTGTAACCAATGTAAATAATGGTCAAATGAATTTTTAAAAAATTTCTCCATATTGTTTTAGTGTGTTAAAGAAATGTTTTTTAATTTCGTTTGGCTACTATTTGAAGGGCTTAACGTGGTGAATCCTCAATTTTAGCTATTCCCAACATACACGTCAAATATTAGCCAATTTAAAATTTTCAATCCGCATTTCAAAATTTGGTCGTTTTTTTAAAGTGGTTAACCAATGGAAATGAGCCATTTTGACATTGAAATTTCAAAATTTTTAAACCGGCTAATATTTGACATTCATGTTGGAAATGGCTAAAAAGTCAAGTTTCATACCGGTCACCCTTTTTGAATAATGGTCAAATGAATTTAATAATCAATTTTTCTAGATATTGTTTTAGCGTGTTATGAAATAGTTTTTAACTTCATTTGGCTATTATTTGAAGCACTTAACGTGGTGAACCTCAACTTTTAGCCATTCCAAACACACACGTCAAATATTAGCCAATTTTAAAAATTTCAATCTTCATCTCAAAGTTTTTCGATTTCCAAATGGGGTTAACCTATGAAAACGAGCTATTTGGACATGGAAATTTAAAATATTTCAAATCGGCTAATATTTGATATGCATATTGGAAATGGCTTAAACGACAAGTGTCATTTTGGTAAGCCCTTTAAATAATGTTCAATGAATTTAAAAATTAATTTTTCTCTATACTGTTTTATCATGTTAAAAAATAGTTGTTAACTTCATTTGGCTATTATTTGAAGCGCTTAATGTGGTGAAACCTCAATTTTTAGCCATTCCAAGCACACACATCAAATATTAGTCAATTTTATATATTTCGCCTTCATCTCAAAAAATTTCGATTTCCAAAGTGGGTTAACCACTTGCGGACATGAGCCATCTTAACATGGAAATTTAAAAATATTCAAATCAGCTCATATTTGACATGGAAGTTGGAAATGAATACAAATTCAAGTTTCATTCTTGGGAACCCTTTAAATAATGGTCAAATGAACTTTAAAATAAATTTTTCTCGATATTGTTTTAGCCTGTTAAGAAATAGTTTTTAATTTCATTTGGCTATTAGTTGAAGTATTTAACGTGGTGAAACCTCAATTTTTAGCCAGTCCAAGCACACACGTCAAATATTAGCCAATTTTAAATATTTCAATCTTCATATAAAAATTTCGATTTCCAAAGGGGGTGAACCACCTATGGACATGAGCCATTTTGACATGGAAATTTCAAAATTTAAAATCGGCTAATATTTGACATGCGTGTTGGAAATGGATAAAAAGTTAAGTTGCATTACAAGTAACCCGTGAAAGTAATGGTAAAATGAATTTTATAAAAAAATTTCTCGATATTGTTTTAGTGTGGTTAGAAATATTTTTTAATTTCGTTTGGCTACTATTTGAAGGGCTTAACGAGGTGAATCCACAACTTTTAGCCATTCCCAACATACACGTCAAATATTTTCCAATTTATTATTTTTCAATCTTCATCTCAAAATGTATCGATTTCCAAAGGAAAACCTATGGAAATGAGCCATTTTGTCATGGTAATTTTACGATTTAAAATCGGCTAATATTGGGCATGCATGTTGTAAATGGATAAAAATTCAAGTTGCATTACTTAACCAATGTAAATAATGGTCAAATGAATTTTTTTAAAAAATTTCTCCATATTGTTTTAAGGTGTTAAAGAAATGTTTTTTAATTTCGTTTGGCTACTATTTGAAGGGCTTAACGTGGTGAATCCTCAATTTTAGCTATTCCCAACATACACGTCAAATATTAGCCAATTTAAAATTTTCAATCCGCATTTCAAAATTTGGTCGTTTTTTTAAAGTGGTTAACCAATGGAAATGAGCCATTTTGACATTGAAATTTCAAAATTTTTAAACCGGCTAATATTTGACATTCATGTTGGAAATGGCTAAAAAGTCAAGTTTCATACTGTCACCCTTTTTCAATAATGGTCAAATGAATTTAATAATCAATTTTTCTAGATATTGTTTTAGCGTGTTATGAAATAGTTTTTAACTTCATTTGGCTATTATTTGAAGCACTTAACGTGCGAACCTCAACTTTTAGCCATTCCAAACACACACGTCAAATATTAGCCAATTTAAAAATTTCAATCTTCATCTCAAAGTTTTTTCTACTTCCAAATGGGGCTAACCTATTAAAACGAGCTATTTGGACATGGAAATTTAAAATATTTCAAATCCTCAAAATTTCGATTTCCAAAGTTTCGGGTTAACCACTGCGATACGAGCCATCTTAACATGGAAATTTAAAAATATTCAAATCAGCTCATATTTGACATGGAAGTTGGAAATGAATACAAATTCAAGTTTCATTCTCGGGAACCCTTTAAATAATGGTCAAATGAACTTTAAAATAAATTTTTCTCGATATTGCTTTTAATTTGTTAAGAAATAGTTTTTAATTTCATTTGGCTGTTAGTTGAAGTATTTAACGTAGTGAAACCTCAATTTTTAGTCAGTCAAGCACACACGTCAAATATTAGCCAATTCAAAATATTTCAATCTTCATACTAAAAAACTTTCGATTTCCAGAAGGGGGTGAACCACCTACGTGACATGAGCCATTTTGACATGGAAATTTCAAAATTTAAAATCGGCTAATATTTGACATGCGTGTTGGAAATGGATAAAAGTTAAAAACTTGCATTACAAGAATCCTGTGAAAGTAATGGTAAAATGAATTTTATAAAAAAATTTCTCGATATTGTTTTAGTGTGGTTAGAAATATTTTTTAATTTCGTTTTGGCTACTATTTGAGAACGAGGTGAATCCACAACTTTTAGCCATTCCCAACATACACGTCAAATATTTTCCAATTTATTATTTTTCAATCTTCATCTCAAAATGTATCGATTTCCAAAGGAAAACCTATGGAAATGAGCCATTTTGTCATGGTAATTTTACGATTTAAAATCGGCTAATATTGGGCATGCATGTGTTGTAAATGGATAAAAATTCAAGTGCATTACGGTAACCAATGTAAATAATGGTCAAATGAATTTTTTAAAAAAATTTCTCCATATTGTTTTAGTGTGTTAAAGAAATGTTTTTAATTTCGTTTGGCTACTATTTGAAGGGCTTAACGTGGTGAATCCTCAATTTTAGCTATTCCCAACATACACGTCAAATATTAGCCAATTTAAAATTTTCAATCGCATTTCAAAATTTGGTCGTTTTTTTAAAGTGGTTAACCAATGGAAATGAGCCATTTTGACATTGAAATTTCAAAATTTTTAAACCGGCTAATATTTGACATTCATTTGGAAATGGCTAAAAAGTCAAGTTTCATACGGGTCACCCTTTTGAATAATGGTCAAATGAATTTAATAATCAATTTTTCTAGATATTGTTTTAGCGTGTTATGAAATAGTTTTTAACTTCATTTGGCTATTATTTGAAGCACTTAACGGCGAACCTCAACTTTAGCCATTCCAAACACACACGTCAAATATTAGCCAATTTTAAAAATTTCAATCTTCATCTCAAAGTTTTTCGATTTCCAAATGGGGTTAACCTATGAAAACGAGCTATTTGGACATGGAAATTTAAAATATTTCAAATCGGCTAATATTTGATATGCATTGGAAATGGCTTAAACGACAAGTGTCATTTTGGTAAGCCCTTTAAATAATGTTCAATGAATTTAAAAATTAATTTTTCTCTACCGTTTTATCATGTTAAAAAATAGTTGTTAACTTCATTTGGCTATTATTTGAAGCGCTTAATGTGGTGAAACCTCAATTTTTAGCCATTCCAAGCACACACATCAAATAATAGTCAATTTTATATATTTCGGTCTTCATCTCAAAAAATTTCGATTTCCAAAATTGGGTTAACCACTTGCGGACAGCCATCTTAACATGGAAATTTAAAAATATTGAAATCGCCTCATATTTCGACATGGAAGTTGGAAATGAATACAAATTCAAGTTTCATTCGGGAACCCTTTAAATAATGGTCAAATGAACTTTAAAATAAATTTTCTCGATATTGTTTTAGCGTTAAGAAATAGTTTTTAATTTCATTTGGCTATTAGTCAAGTATTTAACGTGGTGAAACCTCAATTTTTAGCCGATCCCGAAGCACACGCGTCAAATATTAGCCAATTTTAAATATTTCAATCTTCATATAAAAAACTTTCGATTTCCAAAGCAAGAACCACCTAGGACATGAGCCATTTTGACATGGAAATTTCAAAAATTTAAAATCGGCTAATATTTGACATGCGTGTCAGAAATGGATAAAAAGTTAAGTTGCATTACAATAACCCGCGAAAGTAATGGTAAAATGAATTTATAAAAAAATTTCTCGATATTGTTTTAAGGTGGTTAGAAATATTTTTTAATTTCGTTTGGCTACTATTCAAGTGGCTTAACGAGGTGAATCCACAACTTTTAGCCATTCCCAACATACACGTCAAATATTTTCCAATTTATTATTTTTCACCTCATCTCAAAATGTATCGATTTCCAAAGGAAAACCTATGGAAATTATTTTGTCATGGTAATTTTACGATTTAAAATCGGCTAATATCAAGTATGCTGTTGGAAATGGATAAAAATTCAAGTTGCATTTTAACCAATGTAAATAATATCACTAATTTTTTTAAAAAATTTCTCCATATTGTTTTAAGGTGTTAAAGAAATGTTTTTTAATTTCTGCTTTGGCTACTATTTCAAGGGCTTAACGGCGAATCCTCAATTTTAGCTATTCCTAACATACACGCCAAATATTAGCTAATTTAAAAATTTTCAAACTGTGATTTCAAAATTTGGTCGTTTTTTAAAAAAGGTTAACCAATGGAACTGAGCCATTTTGATATTGAAATTTCAAAATTTTTTAAACCGCTATTATTTGACATTCATGCTGAAATGGCTACAAAGTCAAGCTTCATACTGTCAAATTTTTGAATAATGGTCAAATGAATTTAATAATCAATTTTTCTAGATATTGTTTTAGCGTGTTATGAAATAGTTTTTAACTTCATTTGGCTATTTGCAAGCACCTAACGTGGTGAACCTCAATTTTTAGCCATTCCAAACACACGCTAAATATTAGCCAATTTTAAAAATTTCAATCTTTCATCTCAAAGTTTTTCGATTTCCAAATGGGGTTAACCTATGAAAACGAGCTATTTGGACATGGAAATTTAAAAAATATTTCAAATCAAGCTAATATTTGATATGCATATTGAAAATGGCTTAAACGACATAGCTGTCATTTTCGAAAGCCCTTTAAATAACGTTCAATGAGTTCAAAAAATTAATTCTTTCATAACGTTTTATCATGTTAAAAAATAGTTGTTAACTTCATTTAAGATGTTTATTCAGTTTAATGTGGTGAAACCTCAATTCTTAGCCATTCCAAGCACACACATCAAATATTAGTCAATTTTATATATTTCAGTCTTCATCTCAAAAAATTTCGATTTCCAAAGTGGGTTAACCACTGCGATTACGAGCCATCTTAACATGGAAATTTAAAAATATTCAAATCGATCATATATTTGACATGGAAGTCGGAAATGAACATAAATTCAAGTTTCATTCGGGAACCCTTTAAATAATGGTCAAATGAACTTTAAAATAAATTTTTCTCGATATTGTTTTAGCTCGTTAAGAAATAGTTTTTAATTTCATTTGGCTATTAGTTGAAGTATTTAACGTGGTGAAACCTCAATTTTTAGCCATCCAAGCACACACGTCAAATATTAGCCAATTTTAAATATTTCAATCTTCATATAAAAACTTTCGATTTCCAAAGGTGAACCACCTATGGACATGAGCCATTTTGACATGGAAATTTCAAAATTTAAAATCGGCTAATATTTGACATGCGTGTTGGAAATGGATAAAAAGTTAAGTTGCATTACAAGAACTGAAAGTAATGGTAAAATGAATTTTATAAAAAAATTTCTCGATAGTTTTAGTGTGGTTAGAAATATTTTTTAATTTCGTTTGGCTACTATTTGAAGGGCTTAACGAGGTGAATCCACAACTTTTAGCCATTCCCAACATACACGTCAAATATTTTCCAATTTATTATTTTTCAATCTTCATCTCAAAATGTATCGATTTCCAAAGGAAAATCCCATGAAATGGAGCCATTTTGTCATGGTAATTTTACGATTTAAAATCTCCATGACATTTACGCATGTTGTAAATGGATAAAAATTCAAGTCAGACATTTCGTAACCAATGTAAATAATGGTCAAATGAATTTTTTAAAAAATTTCTCCATATTGTTTTAAGGTGTTAAAGAAATGTTTTTTAATTTCGTTTTGGCTACTATTCAAGGGCTTAACGTGGTGAATCCTCAATTTTAAATTTATTCCCAACATACACGTCAAATATTAGCCAATTTAAAATTTTCAATCCGCATTTCAAAATTTGGTCGTTTTTTTAAAGTGGTTAACCAACGAAACGAGCCATTTCGATATCAAATTTCAAAATTTTTAAAACCGGCTAATATTTGACATTCATGTTGGAAATGGCTAAAAAAGTCAAGTTTCATATCGGTCACCTTTTGAATAATGGTCAAATGAATTTAATAATCTATTTGGACATGGAAATTTAAAATATTTCAAATCGGCTAATATTTGATATGCATATCGGAAATGGAATAAACGACAAGTGTCATTTTGGTAAGCCGTTTAAATAATGTTTAATGAATTTAAAAATTAATTTTTCTCTATAATCGTTTTATCATGTTAAAAAATAGTTGTTAACTTCATTTGGCTATTATTCAAGCGCTTTAATGTGGTGAAACCTCAATTTTTAGCCATTCCAAGCACACAAATCAAATATTAGTCAATTTTATATATTTCTGCCTACATCTCAAAAATTTCGATTTCCAAAGTGGGTTAACCACTATGGACATGAGCCATCTTAACATGGAAATTTAAAAATATTCAAATCACTCATATTTGACATGAAAGTTGGAAATGAATACAAATTCAAGTTTCATTCCGGGAACCCTTTAAATAATGGTCAAATGAACTTTAAAATAAATTTTTCTCGATATTGTTTTAGCCTGTTAAGAAATAGTTTTTAATTTCATTTGGCTATTAGTTGAAGTATTTAACGTGGTGAAACCTCAATTTTTAGCCAGTCCAAGCACACACGTCAAATATTAGCCAATTTTAAATATTTCAATCTTCATATAAAAAACTTTCGATTTAAATTTCAAAATTTAAAATCGGTAATATTTGACATGCGTGTTGGAAATGGATAAAAAGTTAAGTTGCATTACGGTAACCCGTGAAAGTAATGGTAAAATGAATTTTATAAAAAAATTTCTCGATATTGTTTTACAGTAGTTTAAGAAATATTTTTTAATTTAGGTTAGCTCTTATTTGAAGGGCTTAACGAGGTGAATCCACAACTTTTAGCCATTCCCAACATACAAGTCCAAATATTTTCCAATTTATTATTTTTCAATCTTCATCTCAAAATGTATAGATTTCCAAAAGGAAAACCTATGGAAATGAGGCCATTTTGTCATGGTAATTTTTCGATTTAAAATCGGCTAATATTGAACATACATGTTGTAAATGGATAAAAATTCAAGGTGCATTAAGGTAACTAATGTAAATAATGGTCAAATGAATTTTAAAAAAAAATTTCTCCATATTGTTTTAGTGTGTTAAAGAAATGTTTTTTAATTTCGTTTGGCTTCTTATTGAAGAGCACAACGTGGTGAATCCTCGATTTTAGCTATTCCTAAAACACACGTCAAATATTAGCCAATTTAAAATTTTCAATGCGCATTTCAAAATTTGGTCGTTTTTTTAAAGTGGTTAACCCATGGAAATGAGCCATTTTGACATTGAAATTTCAAAATTTTTAAACCGGCTAATATTTGACATTCGTATGTTGAAATGGGCTAAAAAGTTAAGTTTCATATCTCTTGGTAATCCCCTTTTGAATAATGGTCAGATGAATTTAATAATCAGTTTTTCTAGATATTGTTTTAGCGTGTTATGAAATGGGTTTTTAACTTCATTTGGCTATTATTTGAAGCACTTAACGTGGTGAGCCTCGACTTTTAGCCATTCTGAGCACACCCACGTCAGATATTAGCCAATTTTAAAATTTCAATCTTCATCTCAAAGTTTTTCGATTTCCAAATGGGTCTAACCTATGAAAACGAGCTATTTGGACATGGAAATTTAAAATATTTCAAATCGGTTAATATTTAATATGCATGTTGAAATGGCTTAAACGACAAGTGTCATTTTGGTAAACAGCTTTAAATAATGTTCAATGAATTTAAAAATTAATTTTTTCTACTATCTTTGTTTTATCATGTTAAAAAATAGTTGTTAACTTCGTTTGGCTATTATTTGAAGCGCTTAATGTGGTGAAACCTCAATTTTTAGCCATTCCAAGCACACACATCAAATGTGAGTCAATTTTATATATTTCGGTCTTCATCTCAAAAAAAAATTTCGATTTCAAAGTGGGTTAACCACTTGCGGACATGACCATCTTAACATGGAAATTTAAAAAAAATATTCAAATCAGCTCATATTTGACATGGAAGTTGGAAATGAATACAAATTCAAGTTTCACAATTACGGGGAACCCTTTAAATAATGGTCAAATGAACTTTAAAATAAATTTTTTTCTCGATAATTATTTTGCTTTGTTAAGAAATAGTTTTTAATTTCATTTGGCTATTAGTTGAAGTATTTAACGTGGTGAAACCTCAATTTTTAGCCGACCAAGCACACACGTCAAATATTAGCCAATTTAAATATTTCAATCTTCATATAAAAAACTTTCGATTTCAAAGGGGTGAACCACCTATGGAAATGAGCCATTTTGACATGGAAATTTCAAAATTTAAAATCGGCTAATATTTGACATGCGTGTTGGAAATGGATAAAAAGTTAAGTTGCATTACGGTAACCCGTGAAAGTAATGGTAAAATGAATTTTATAAAAAAATTTCTCGATATTGTTTTAGTGTGGTTAGAAATATTTTTTAATTTAATTTGGCTACTATTTGAAGGGCTTAACGAGGTGAATCCACAACTTTTAGCCATTCCCAACATACACGTCAAATATTTTCCAATTTATTATTTTTCAATCTTCATCTCAAAATGTATCGATTTCCAAAAGGAAAACCTATGGAAATGAGCCATTTTGTCATGAGCATTTTGATTTAAAATCGGCTAATATTGAGCATGTATGTTGTAAATGGATAAAAATTCAAGTTGCATTACGGTAACTGATGTAAATAATAGTCAAATGAATTTTTTTAAAAAATTTCTCCATATTGTTTTAGTGTGTTAAAGAAATGTTTTTTAATTTCGTTTGGCTACTATTTGAAGGGCTTAACGTGGTGAATCCTCAATTTTAGCTATTCCCAACATACACGTCAAATATTAGCCAATTTAAAATTTTCAATCTGCATTTCAAAATTTGGTCGTTTTTTTAAAGTGGTTAACCAATGGAAATGAGCCATTTTTGACATTGAAATTTCAAAATTTTTAAACCGGCTAATATTTGACATTCATGTTGGAAATGGCTAAAAAGTCAAGTTTCATCCTGGTCAACCCTTTTGAATAATGGTCAAATGAATTTAATAATCAATTTTTCTAGATATTGTTTTAGCGTGTTATGAAATAGTTTTTAGCTTCATTTGGCTATTATTTGAAGCATATAACGTGGTGAACCTCAACTTTTAGCCATTCCAAACACACACGTCAAATATTAGTCAATTTTAAAAATTTCAATCTTCATCTCAAAGTTTTCGATTTCCAAATGGTGTTAACCTATGAGGGAAACGAGCTATTTAGACATGGAAATTTAAAATATTTCAAATCAGCTAATATTTGATATGCATAAATGTGGAAATGGCTTAAACGACAAGTAAGCTCATTTTTGGTAAACCGCTTTAGATAATGTTACAATGAATTTAAAAATTAATTTTTTCTATATACTTTATTTTATCATGTTAAAAAATAGTTGTTAACTTCATTTGGTATTATTTGAAGCACTTAATATTACAGTGAAACCTCAATTTTAGCCATTCAGCTTACCACATCAAATATTAGTCAATTTTATATATTTCAGTCTTCATCTCAAAAAAATTTGAATTTCCAAAGTGGGTTAACCAACTTTGCGGATATATGTTGCATCTTAACATGGAAATTTAAAAATATTCAAGTATTCGTATTTGACATGGAAGTTGGAAATGAATACAAATTCAAGTTTCATTAAGGGAACCAATAATGGTCAAATGAACTTTAAAACTAAATTTTTCTCGATATTGTTTTAACTTTGTTAAGAAATAGTTTTTAATTTCATTTTAGCTATAAGTTGAAGTATTAAACGTGGTGAAACCTCAATTTTTATGGATAAAAACTGCACAAAATCAAATATTAGCTTAATTTTTAATATTTCAAATGTGTATAAAAAAAACTTTAGTTTCGGAGGGGTGAACCACCTATGGAAATGAGCCATTTTGACATGGAAATTTCAAAATTTAAAATCGGCTAGTATTTGGCATGCATGTTGGAAATGGATAAAAAGTCAAGTTGCATTACGGTAACCAATGTAAATAATGGTAAAATGATTTTTATAAAAAAGTTTCTTGATATTGTTTTTGTGTGGTTAGAAATATTTTTTAATTTCGTTTGGCTACTATTTGAAGGGCTTAACGAGGTGAATCCACAACTTTTAGCCAATCCCAACATACACGTCAAATATTTTCCAATTTATTATTTTTCAATCTTCATCTCAAAATGTAATGATTTCCAAAGGAAACCTATGGAAATGAGCAATTTTGTCAGGGTACTTTTACGATGTTAAAATCGGCTAATATTGGGCATGCATGTTATAAATGGATAAAAATTCAAGTTGAATTACGTTAACCAATGTAAATAATGGTCAAATGAATTTTAAAAAAAAATTTCTCCATATTGTTTTAGTGTGTTAAAGAAATGTTTTTAATTTCGTTTAGCTCTTATTTGAGCAAAATTAACGTGGTGAATCCTCAATTTTAGCTATTCCCAACATACAAATTAAATATTAGCCAATTTAAAATTTTCAATGCATTTTAAAAATTTGGTCGTTTTTTTAAAGTGGTTAACCAATGGAAATGAGCCATTTTGACATTGAAATTTCAAAATTTTTAAACCGGCTAATATTTGTGTGGGCATTCGTATATTGGAAATAGCTAAAAAGTGAGTTTCATCTTAATTATAAGACCAATGGTCAAATGAATTTAATAATCAATTTTTAGATATTGTTTCGCGTGTTATGAAATAGTTTTAACTTCATTTGGCTATTATTTGAAGCACTTAACGTGGTGAACCTCAACTTTTGGCCATTCTAGGCTTATACACGTCAAATATTATTTAATTTTAAAAATTTCCATCTTCATCTCAAAGATTTTGGATTTCCAAATGGAGTTAACCTATGAAAACGAGCTATTTGGACATGGAAATTTGAAATATTTCAAATCTGCTTAATATTTGATATGCATATTTGAAATGGCTTAAACGACAAGTGTCATTTTGGTAAGCCCTTTTTTTTAAATAATGTTCAATGAATTTAAAAATTAATTTTTCTCTATACTGTCTTTATCATGTTAAAAAATGAGTTGTTAACTTCATTTGGCTAACATTTGAAGCGCTTAATGTGGTGAAACCTCAATTTTTAGCCATTCCAAGCACACACATCAAATATTAGTCAATTTTATATATTTCAGTCTTCATCTCAAAAAATTTCGATTTCCAAAGTGGGTTAACCACTTGCGGACATGAGCCATCTTAACATGGAAATTTAAAAATATTCAAATCAGCTCATATTTGACATGGAAGTTGGAAATGAATACAAATTCAAGTTTCATTCGGGAACCCTTTAAATAATGGTCAAATGAACTTTAAAATAAATTTTTCTCGATATTGTTTTAGCCTGTTAAGAAATAGTTTTTAATTTCATTTGGCTATTAGTTGAAGTATTTAACGTGGTGAAACCTCAATTTTTAGCCGGTCAAGCACACACGTCAAATATTAGCCAATTTTAAATATTTCAATCTTCATATAAAAAACTTTCGATTTCCAAAGGGGTGAACCACCTATGGACATGAGCCATTTTGACATGGAAATTTCAAAATTTAAAATCAGCTAATATTTGACATGCGTGTTGGAAATGGATAAAAAGTTAAGTTGCATTACAGTAACCTGTGAAAGTAATGGTAAAATGAATTTTATAAAAAAATTTCTCGATATTGTTTTAGTGTGGTTAGAAATATTTTTTAATTTCGTTTGGCTACTATTTGAAGGGCTTAACGAGGTGAATCCACAACTTTTAGCCATTCCCAACATACACGTCAAATATTTTCCAATTTATTATTTTTCAATCTTCATCTCAAAATGTATCGATTTCCAAAGGAAAACCTATGGAAATGAGCCATTTTGTCATGGTAATTTTACGATTTAAAATCGGCTAATATTGGGCATGCATGTTGTAAATGGATAAAAATTCAAGTTGCATTACGGTAACCAATGTAAATAATGGTCAAATGAATTTTAAAAAAAAATTTCTCCATATTGTTTTAGTGTGTTAAAGAAATGTTTTTTAATTTCGTTTGGCTACTATTTGAAGGGCTTAACGTGGTGAATCCTCAATTTTAGCTATTCCCAACATACACGTCAAATATTAGCCAATTTAAAATTTTCAATGCGCATTTCAAAATTTGGTCGTTTTTTTAAAGTGGTTAACCAATGGAAATGAGCCATTTTGACATTGAAATTTCAAAATTTTTAAACAGGCTAATATTTGACATTCATGTTGGAAATGGCTAAAAAGTCAAGTTTCATATTGGTCACCCTTTTGAATAATGGTCAAATGAATTTAATAATCAATTTTTCTAGATATTGTTTTAGCGTGTTATGAAATAGTTTTTAACTTCATTTGGCTATTATTTGAAGCACTTAACGTGGTGAACCTCAACTTTTAGCCATTCCAAACACACACGTCAAATATTAGCCAATTTTAAAAATTTCAATCTTCATCTCAAAGTTTTTCGATTTCCAAATGGGGTTAACCTATGAAAACGAGCTATTTGGACATGGAAATTTAAAATATTTCAAATCGGCTAATATTTGATATGCATATTGGAAATGGCTTAAACGACAAGTGTCATTTTGGTAAGCCCTTTAAATAATGTTCAATGAATTTAAAAATTAATTTTTCTCTATCTTGTTTTATCATGTTAAAAAATAGTTGTTAACTTCATTTGGCTATTATTTGAAGCGCTTAATGTGGTGAAACCTCAATTTTTAGCCATTCCAAGCACACACATCAAATATTAGTCAATTTTATATATTTCGAGTCTTCATCTCAAAAAAATTTCGATTTCCAAAGTGGGTTAACCACTTGCGGACATGAGCCATCTTAACATGGAAATTTAAAAATATTCAAATCAGCTCATATTTGACATGGAAGTTGGAAATGAATACAAATTCAAGTTTCATTAAGGGAACCCTTTAAATAATGGTCAAATGAACTTTAAAATAAATTTTTCTCGATATTGTTTTAGCTTTGTTAAGAAATAGTTTTTAATTTCATTTGGCTATTAGTTGAAGTATTTAACGTGGTGAAACCTCAATTTTTAGCCGATCCAAGCACACACGTCAAATATTAGCCAATTTTAAATATTTCAATCTTCATATAAAAAACTTTCGATTTCCAAAGGGGGTGAACCACCTATGGACATGAGCCATTTTGACATGGAAATTTCAAAATTTAAAATCGGCTAATATTTGACATGCGTGTTGGAAATGGATAAAAAGTTAAGTTGCATTACGGTAACCCGTGAAAGTAATGGTAAAATGAATTTTATAAAAAAATTTCTCGATATTGTTTTAGTGTGGTTAGAAATATTTTTTAATTTCGTTTGGCTACTATTTGAAGGGCTTAACGAGGTGAATCCACAACTTTTAGCCATTCCCAACATACACGTCAAATATTTTCCAATTTATTATTTTTCAATCTTCATCTCAAAATGTATCGATTTCCAAAGGAAAACCTATGGAAATGAGCCATTTTGTCATGGTAATTTTACGATTTAAAATCGGCTAATATTGGGCATGCATGTTGTAAATGGATAAAAATTCAAGTTGCATTACGGTAACCAATGTAAATAATGGTCAAATGAATTTTAAAAAAAAATTTCTCCATATTGTTTTAGTGTGTTAAAGAAATGTTTTTTAATTTCGTTTGGCTACTATTTGAAGGGCTTAACGTGGTGAATCCTCAATTTTAGCTATTCCCAACATACACGTCAAATATTAGCCAATTTAAAATTTTCAATCTGCATTTCAAAATTTGGTCGTTTTTTTAAAGTGGTTAACCAATGGAAATGAGCCATTTTGACATTGAAATTTCAAAATTTTTAAACCGGCTAATATTTGACATTCATGTTGGAAATGGCTAAAAAGTCAAGTTTCATGCTTGGTCACCCTTTTGAATAATGGTCAAATGAATTTAATAATCAATTTTTCTAGATATTGTTTTAGCGTGTTATGAAATAGTTTTTAACTTCATTTGGCTATTATTTGAAGCACTTAACGTGGTGAACCTCAACTTTTAGCCATTCCAAACACACACGTCAAATATTAGCCAATTTTAAAAATTTCAATCTTCATCTCAAAGTTTTCGATTTCCAAATGGGGTTAACCTATGAAAACGAGCTATTTGGACATGGAAATTTAAAATATTTCAAATCGGCTAATATTTGATATGCATATTGGAAATGGCTTAAACGACAAGTGTCATTTTGGTAAGCCCTTTAAATAATGTTCAATGAATTTAAAAATTAATTTTTCTCTATCTTGTTTTATCATGTTAAAAAATAGTTGTTAACTTCATTTGGCTATTATTTGAAGCGCTTAATGTGGTGAAACCTCAATTTTTAGCCATTCCAAGCACACACATCAAATATTAGTCAATTTTATATATTTCGGTCTTCATCTCAAAAAAATTTCGATTTCCAAAGTGGGTTAACCACTTGCGGACATGAGCCATCTTAACATGGAAATTTAAAAATATTCAAATCGGCTCATATTTGACATGGAAGTTGGAAATGAATACAAATTCAAGTTTCATTAAAGGAACCCTTTAAATAATGGTCAAATGAACTTTAAAATAAATTTTTCTCGATATTGTTTTAGCTGTTAAGAAATAGTTTTTAATTTCATTTGGCTATTAGTTGAAGTATTTAACGTGGTGAAACCTCAATTTTTTAGCCGGTCAAGCACACACGTCAAATATTAGCCAATTTTAAATATTTCAATCTTCATATAAAAAACTTTCGATTTCCAAAGGGGGTGAACCACTATGGACATGAGCCATTTTGACATGGAAATTTCAAAATTTAAAATCGGCTAATATTTGACATGCGTGTTGGAAATGGATAAAAAGTTAAGTTGCATTACAGTAACCCGTGAAAGTAATGGTAAAATGAATTTTATAAAAAAATTTCTCGATATTGTTTTAGTGTGGTTAGAAATATTTTTTAATTTCGTTTGGCTACTATTTGAAGAACGAGGTGAATCCACAACTTTTAGCCATTCCCAACATACACGTCAAATATTTTCCAATTTATTATTTTTCAATCTTCATCTCAAAATGTATCGATTTCCAAAGGAAAACCTATGGAAATGAGCCATTTTGTCATGGTAATTTTACGATTTAAAATCGGCTAATATTGGGCATGCATGTTGTAAATGGATAAAAATTCAAGTTGCATTACGGTAACCAATGTAAATAATGGTCAAATGAATTTTTTAAAAAAATTTCTCCATATTGTTTTAGTGTGTTAAAGAAATGTTTTTTAATTTCGTTTGGCTACTATTTGAAGGGCTTAACGTGGTGAATCCTCAATTTTAGCTATTCCCAACATACACGTCAAATATTAGCCAATTTAAAATTTTCAATCTTTGCATTTCAAAATTTGGTCGTTTTTTTAAAGTGGTTAACCAATGGAAATGAGCCATTTTGACATTGAAATTTCAAAATTTTTAAACCGGCTAATATTTGACATTCGTATTGGAAATGGCTAAAAAGTCAAGTTTCATCTTGGTCACCCTTTTGAATAATGGTCAAATGAATTTAATAATCAATTTTTCTAGATATTGTTTTAGCGTGTTATGAAATAGTTTTTAACTTCATTTGGCTATTATTTGAAGCACTTAACGTGGTGAACCTCAACTTTTAGCCATTCCAAACACACACGTCAAATATTAGCCAATTTTAAAAATTTCAATCTTCATCTCAAAGTTTTTCGATTTCCAAATGGGGTTAACCTATGAAAACGAGCTATTTGGACATGGAAATTTAAAATATTTCAAATCGGCTAATATTTGATATGCATATTGGAAATGGCTTAAACGACAAGTGTCATTTTGGTAAGCCCTTTAAATAATGTTCAATGAATTTAAAAATTAATTTTTCTCTATCTTTGTTTTATCATGTTAAAAAATAGTTGTTAACTTCATTTGGCTATTATTTGAAGCGCTTAATGTGGTGAAACCTCAATTTTTAGCCATTCCAAGCACACACATCAAATATTAGTCAATTTTATATATTTCGATCTTCATCTCAAAAAAATTTCGATTTCCAAAGTGGGTTAACCACTTGCGGACATGAGCCATCTTAACATGGAAATTTAAAAATATTCAAATCGGCTCATATTTGACATGGAAGTTGGAAATGAATACAAATTCAAGTTTCATTCAGGGAACCCTTTAAATAATGGTCAAATGAACTTTAAAATAAATTTTTCTCGATATTGTTTTAACTTTGTTAAGAAATAGTTTTTAATTTCATTTGGCTATTAGTTGAAGTATTTAACGTGGTGAAACCTCAATTTTTAGCCGATCCAAAGCACACACGTCAAATATTAGCCAATTTTAAATATTTCAATCTTCATATAAAAAACTTTCGATTTCCAAAGGGGTGAACCACCTATGGACATGAGCCATTTTGACATGGAAATTTCAAAATTTAAAATCGGCTAATATTTGACATGCGTGTTGGAAATGGATAAAAAGTTAAGTTGCATTACGATAACCCGTGAAAGTAATGGTAAAATGAATTTTATAAAAAAATTTCTCGATATTGTTTTAGTGTGGTTAGAAATATTTTTTAATTTCGTTTGGCTACTATTTGAAGGGCTTAACGAGGTGAATCCACAACTTTTAGCCATTCCCAACATACACGTCAAATATTTTCCAATTTATTATTTTTCAATCTTCATCTCAAAATGTATCGATTTCCAAAGGAAAACCTATGGAAATGAGCCATTTTGTCATGGTAATTTTACGATTTAAAATCGGCTAATATTGGGCATGCATGTTGTAAATGGATAAAAATTCAAGTTGCATTACGGTAACCAATGTAAATAATGGTCAAATGAATTTTAAAAAAAAATTTCTCCATATTGTTTTAGTGTGTTAAAGAAATGTTTTTTAATTTCGTTTGGCTACTATTTGAAGGGCTTAACGTGGTGAATCCTCAATTTTAGCTATTCCCAACATACACGTCAAATATTAGCCAATTTAAAATTTTCAATGCATTTCAAAATTTGGTCGTTTTTTTAAAGTGGTTAACCAATGGAAATGAGCCATTTTGACATTGAAATTTCAAAATTTTTAAACCGGCTAATATTTGACATTCATGTTGGAAATGGCTAAAAAGTCAAGTTTCATCTTGGTCACCCTTTTGAATAATGGTCAAATGAATTTAATAATCAATTTTTCTAGATATTGTTTTAGCGTGTTATGAAATAGTTTTTAACTTCATTTGGCTATTATTTGAAGCACTTAACGTGGTGAACCTCAACTTTTAGCCATTCCAAACACACACGTCAAATATTAGCCAATTTTAAAAATTTCAATCTTCATCTCAAAGTTTTTCGATTTCCAAATGGGGTTAACCTATGAAAACGAGCTATTTGGACATGGAAATTTAAAATATTTCAAATCGGCTAATATTTGATATGCATATTGGAAATGGCTTAAACGACAAGTGTCATTTTGGTAAGCCCTTTAAATAATGTTCAATGAATTTAAAAATTAATTTTTCTCTATCTTGTTTTATCATGTTAAAAAATAGTTGTTAACTTCATTTGGCTATTATTTGAAGCGCTTAATGTGGTGAAACCTCAATTTTTAGCCATTCCAAGCACACACATCAAATATTAGTCAATTTTATATATTTCGGTCTTCATCTCAAAAAAATTTCGATTTCCAAAGTGGGTTAACCACTTGCGGACATGAGCCATCTTAACATGGAAATTTAAAAATATTCAAATCGGCTCATATTTGACATGGAAGTTGGAAATGAATACAAATTCAAGTTTCATTAAGGAACCCTTTAAATAATGGTCAAATGAACTTTAAAATAAATTTTTCTCGATATTGTTTTAGCTTTGTTAAGAAATAGTTTTTAATTTCATTTGGCTATTAGTTGAAGTATTTAACGTGGTGAAACCTCAATTTTTAGCCGGTCCAAGCACACACGTCAAATATTAGCCAATTTTAAATATTTCAATCTTCATATAAAAAACTTTCGATTTCCAAAGGGGGTGAACCACCTATGGACATGAGCCATTTTGACATGGAAATTTCAAAATTTAAAATCGGCTAATATTTGACATGCGTGTTGGAAATGGATAAAAAGTTAAGTTGCATTACGGTAACCCGTGAAAGTAATGGTAAAATGAATTTTATAAAAAAATTTCTCGATATTGTTTTAGTGTGGTTAGAAATATTTTTTAATTTCGTTTGGCTACTATTTGAAGGGCTTAACGAGGTGAATCCACAACTTTTAGCCATTCCCAACATACACGTCAAATATTTTCCAATTTATTATTTTTCAATCTTCATCTCAAAATGTATCGATTTCCAAAGGAAAACCTATGGAAATGAGCCATTTTGTCATGGTAATTTTACGATTTAAAATCGGCTAATATTGGGCATGCATGTTGTAAATGGATAAAAATTCAAGTTGCATTACGGTAACCAATGTAAATAATGGTCAAATGAATTTTAAAAAAAAATTTCTCCATATTGTTTTAGTGTGTTAAAGAAATGTTTTTTAATTTCGTTTGGCTACTATTTGAAGGGCTTAACGTGGTGAATCCTCAATTTTAGCTATTCCCAACATACACGTCAAATATTAGCCAATTTAAAATTTTCAATCTTGCATTTCAAAATTTGGTCGTTTTTTTAAAGTGGTTAACCAATGGAAATGAGCCATTTTGACATTGAAATTTCAAAATTTTTAAACCGGCTAATATTTGACATTCATGTTGGAAATGGCTAAAAAGTCAAGTTTCATGCTTGGTCACCCTTTTGAATAATGGTCAAATGAATTTAATAATCAATTTTTCTAGATATTGTTTTAGCGTGTTATGAAATAGTTTTTAACTTCATTTGGCTATTATTTGAAGCACTTAACGTGGTGAACCTCAACTTTTAGCCATTCCAAACACACACGTCAAATATTAGCCAATTTTAAAAATTTCAATCTTCATCTCAAAGTTTTTCGATTTCCAAATGGGGTTAACCTATGAAAACGAGCTATTTGGACATGGAAATTTAAAATATTTCAAATCGGCTAATATTTGATATGCATATTGGAAATGGCTTAAACGACAAGTGTCATTTTGGTAAGCCCTTTAAATAATGTTCAATGAATTTAAAAATTAATTTTTCTCTATCTTGTTTTATCATGTTAAAAAATAGTTGTTAACTTCATTTGGCTATTATTTGAAGCGCTTAATGTGGTGAAACCTCAATTTTTAGCCATTCCAAGCACACACATCAAATATTAGTCAATTTTATATATTTCGGTCTTCATCTCAAAAAAATTTCGATTTCCAAAGTGGGTTAACCACTTGCGGACATGAGCCATCTTAACATGGAAATTTAAAAATATTCAAATCAGCTCATATTTGACATGGAAGTTGGAAATGAATACAAATTCAAGTTTCATTAAGGGAACCCTTTAAATAATGGTCAAATGAACTTTAAAATAAATTTTTCTCGATATTGTTTTAGCTTTGTTAAGAAATAGTTTTTAATTTCATTTGGCTATTAGTTGAAGTATTTAACGTGGTGAAACCTCAATTTTTAGCCGGTCCAAGCACACACGTCAAATATTAGCCAATTTTAAATATTTCAATCTTCATATAAAAAACTTTCGATTTCCAAAGGGGGTGAACCACCTATGGACATGAGCCATTTTGACATGGAAATTTCAAAATTTAAAATCGGCTAATATTTGACATGCGTGTTGGAAATGGATAAAAAGTTAAGTTGCATTACGGTAACCCGTGAAAGTAATGGTAAAATGAATTTTATAAAAAAATTTCTCGATATTGTTTTAGTGTGGTTAGAAATATTTTTTAATTTCGTTTGGCTACTATTTGAAGGGCTTAACGAGGTGAATCCACAACTTTTAGCCATTCCCAACATACACGTCAAATATTTTCCAATTTATTATTTTTCAATCTTCATCTCAAAATGTATCGATTTCCAAAGGAAAACCTATGGAAATGAGCCATTTTGTCATGGTAATTTTACGATTTAAAATCGGCTAATATTGGGCATGCATGTTGTAAATGGATAAAAATTCAAGTTGCATTACGGTAACCAATGTAAATAATGGTCAAATGAATTTTAAAAAAAAATTTCTCCATATTGTTTTAGTGTGTTAAAGAAATGTTTTTTAATTTCGTTTGGCTACTATTTGAAGGGCTTAACGTGGTGAATCCTCAATTTTAGCTATTCCCAACATACACGTCAAATATTAGCCAATTTAAAATTTTCAATCTGCATTTCAAAATTTGGTCGTTTTTTTAAAGTGGTTAACCAATGGAAATGAGCCATTTTGACATTGAAATTTCAAAATTTTTAAACCGGCTAATATTTGACATTCATGTTGGAAATGGCTAAAAAGTCAAGTTTCATCTTGGTCACCCTTTTGAATAATGGTCAAATGAATTTAATAATCAATTTTTCTAGATATTGTTTTAGCGTGTTATGAAATAGTTTTTAACTTCATTTGGCTATTATTTGAAGCACTTAACGTGGTGAACCTCAACTTTTAGCCATTCCAAACACACACGTCAAATATTAGCCAATTTTAAAAATTTCAATCTTCATCTCAAAGTTTTTCGATTTCCAAATGGGGTTAACCTATGAAAACGAGCTATTTGGACATGGAAATTTAAAATATTTCAAATCGGCTAATATTTGATATGCATATTGGAAATGGCTTAAACGACAAGTGTCATTTTGGTAAGCCCTTTAAATAATGTTCAATGAATTTAAAAATTAATTTTTCTCTATCTTGTTTTATCATGTTAAAAAATAGTTGTTAACTTCATTTGGCTATTATTTGAAGCGCTTAATGTGGTGAAACCTCAATTTTTAGCCATTCCAAGCACACACATCAAATATTAGTCAATTTTATATATTTCGGTCTTCATCTCAAAAAAATTTCGATTTCCAAAGTGGGTTAACCACTTGCGGACATGAGCCATCTTAACATGGAAATTTAAAAATATTCAAATCGGCTCATATTTGACATGGAAGTTGGAAATGAATACAAATTCAAGTTTCATTAAGGGAACCCTTTAAATAATGGTCAAATGAACTTTAAAATAAATTTTTCTCGATATTGTTTTAGCTTTGTTAAGAAATAGTTTTTAATTTCATTTGGCTATTAGTTGAAGTATTTAACGTGGTGAAACCTCAATTTTTAGCCGATCCAAGCACACACGTCAAATATTAGCCAATTTTAAATATTTCAATCTTCATATAAAAAACTTTCGATTTCCAAAGGGGGTGAACCACCTATGGACATGAGCCATTTTGACATGGAAATTTCAAAATTTAAAATCGGCTAATATTTGACATGCGTGTTGGAAATGGATAAAAAGTTAAGTTGCATTACGGTAACCCGTGAAAGTAATGGTAAAATGAATTTTATAAAAAAATTTCTCGATATTGTTTTAGTGTGGTTAGAAATATTTTTTAATTTCGTTTGGCTACTATTTGAAGGGCTTAACGAGGTGAATCCACAACTTTTAGCCATTCCCAACATACACGTCAAATATTTTCCAATTTATTATTTTTCAATCTTCATCTCAAAATGTATCGATTTCCAAAGGAAAACCTATGGAAATGAGCCATTTTGTCATGGTAATTTTACGATTTAAAATCGGCTAATATTGGGCATGCATGTTGTAAATGGATAAAAATTCAAGTTGCATTACGGTAACCAATGTAAATAATGGTCAAATGAATTTTAAAAAAAAATTTCTCCATATTGTTTTAGTGTGTTAAAGAAATGTTTTTTAATTTCGTTTGGCTACTATTTGAAGGGCTTAACGTGGTGAATCCTCAATTTTAGCTATTCCCAACATACACGTCAAATATTAGCCAATTTAAAATTTTCAATCTGCATTTCAAAATTTGGTCGTTTTTTTAAAGTGGTTAACCAATGGAAATGAGCCATTTTGACATTGAAATTTCAAAATTTTTAAACCGGCTAATATTTGACATTCATGTTGGAAATGGCTAAAAAGTCAAGTTTCATGCTGGTCACCCTTTTGAATAATGGTCAAATGAATTTAATAATCAATTTTTCTAGATATTGTTTTAGCGTGTTATGAAATAGTTTTTAACTTCATTTGGCTATTATTTGAAGCACTTAACGTGGTGAACCTCAACTTTTAGCCATTCCAAACACACACGTCAAATATTAGCCAATTTTAAAAATTTCAATCTTCATCTCAAAGTTTTTCGATTTCCAAATGGGGTTAACCTATGAAAACGAGCTATTTGGACATGGAAATTTAAAATATTTCAAATCGGCTAATATTTGATATGCATATTGGAAATGGCTTAAACGACAAGTGTCATTTTGGTAAGCCCTTTAAATAATGTTCAATGAATTTAAAAATTAATTTTTCTCTATCTTGTTTTATCATGTTAAAAAATAGTTGTTAACTTCATTTGGCTATTATTTGAAGCGCTTAATGTGGTGAAACCTCAATTTTTAGCCATTCCAAGCACACACATCAAATATTAGTCAATTTTATATATTTCGAGTCTTCATCTCAAAAAAATTTCGATTTCCAAAGTGGGTTAACCACTTGCGGACATGAGCCATCTTAACATGGAAATTTAAAAATATTCAAATCGGCTCATATTTGACATGGAAGTTGGAAATGAATACAAATTCAAGTTTCATTAAGGAACCCTTTAAATAATGGTCAAATGAACTTTAAAATAAATTTTTCTCGATATTGTTTTAGCTTTGTTAAGAAATAGTTTTTAATTTCATTTGGCTATTAGTTGAAGTATTTAACGTGGTGAAACCTCAATTTTTAGCCGGTCCAAGCACACACGTCAAATATTAGCCAATTTTAAATATTTCAATCTTCATATAAAAAACTTTCGATTTCCAAAGGGGGTGAACCACCTATGGACATGAGCCATTTTGACATGGAAATTTCAAAATTTAAAATCGGCTAATATTTGACATGCGTGTTGGAAATGGATAAAAAGTTAAGTTGCATTACGGTAACCCGTGAAAGTAATGGTAAAATGAATTTTATAAAAAAATTTCTCGATATTGTTTTAGTGTGGTTAGAAATATTTTTTAATTTCGTTTGGCTACTATTTGAAGGGCTTAACGAGGTGAATCCACAACTTTTAGCCATTCCCAACATACACGTCAAATATTTTCCAATTTATTATTTTTCAATCTTCATCTCAAAATGTATCGATTTCCAAAGGAAAACCTATGGAAATGAGCCATTTTGTCATGGTAATTTTACGATTTAAAATCGGCTAATATTGGGCATGCATGTTGTAAATGGATAAAAATTCAAGTTGCATTACGGTAACCAATGTAAATAATGGTCAAATGAATTTTAAAAAAAAATTTCTCCATATTGTTTTAGTGTGTTAAAGAAATGTTTTTTAATTTCGTTTGGCTACTATTTGAAGGGCTTAACGTGGTGAATCCTCAATTTTAGCTATTCCCAACATACACGTCAAATATTAGCCAATTTAAAATTTTCAATCTGCATTTCAAAATTTGGTCGTTTTTTTAAAGTGGTTAACCAATGGAAATGAGCCATTTTGACATTGAAATTTCAAAATTTTTAAACCGGCTAATATTTGACATTCATGTTGGAAATGGCTAAAAAGTCAAGTTTCATCTTGGTCACCCTTTTGAATAATGGTCAAATGAATTTAATAATCAATTTTTCTAGATATTGTTTTAGCGTGTTATGAAATAGTTTTTAACTTCATTTGGCTATTATTTGAAGCACTTAACGTGGTGAACCTCAACTTTTAGCCATTCCAAACACACACGTCAAATATTAGCCAATTTTAAAAATTTCAATCTTCATCTCAAAGTTTTTCGATTTCCAAATGGGGTTAACCTATGAAAACGAGCTATTTGGACATGGAAATTTAAAATATTTCAAATCGGCTAATATTTGATATGCATATTGGAAATGGCTTAAACGACAAGTGTCATTTTGGTAAGCCCTTTAAATAATGTTCAATGAATTTAAAAATTAATTTTTCTCTATCTTGTTTTATCATGTTAAAAAATAGTTGTTAACTTCATTTGGCTATTATTTGAAGCGCTTAATGTGGTGAAACCTCAATTTTTAGCCATTCCAAGCACACACATCAAATATTAGTCAATTTTATATATTTCGATCTTCATCTCAAAAAAATTTCGATTTCCAAAGTGGGTTAACCACTTGCGGACATGAGCCATCTTAACATGGAAATTTAAAAATATTCAAATCGGCTCATATTTGACATGGAAGTTGGAAATGAATACAAATTCAAGTTTCATTAAGGGAACCCTTTAAATAATGGTCAAATGAACTTTAAAATAAATTTTTCTCGATATTGTTTTAGCTTTGTTAAGAAATAGTTTTTAATTTCATTTGGCTATTAGTTGAAGTATTTAACGTGGTGAAACCTCAATTTTTAGCCGGTCCAAGCACACACGTCAAATATTAGCCAATTTTAAATATTTCAATCTTCATATAAAAAACATTCGATTTCCAAAGGGGTGAACCACCTATGGACATGAGCCATTTTGACATGGAAATTTCAAAATTTAAAATCGGCTAATATTTGACATGCGTGTTGGAAATGGATAAAAAGTTAAGTTGCATTACAGTAACCTGTGAAAGTAATGGTAAAATGAATTTTATAAAAAAATTTCTCGATATTGTTTTAGTGTGGTTAGAAATATTTTTTAATTTCGTTTGGCTACTATTTGAAGGGCTTAACGAGGTGAATCCACAACTTTTAGCCATTCCCAACATACACGTCAAATATTTTCCAATTTATTATTTTTCAATCTTCATCTCAAAATGTATCGATTTCCAAAGGAAAACCTATGGAAATGAGCCATTTTGTCATGGTAATTTTACGATTTAAAATCGGCTAATATTGGGCATGCATGTTGTAAATGGATAAAAATTCAAGTTGCATTACGGTAACCAATGTAAATAATGGTCAAATGAATTTTAAAAAAAAATTTCTCCATATTGTTTTAGTGTGTTAAAGAAATGTTTTTTAATTTCGTTTGGCTACTATTTGAAGGGCTTAACGTGGTGAATCCTCAATTTTAGCTATTCCCAACATACACGTCAAATATTAGCCAATTTAAAATTTTCAATCTGCATTTCAAAATTTGGTCGTTTTTTTAAAGTGGTTAACCAATGGAAATGAGCCATTTTGACATTGAAATTTCAAAATTTTTAAACCGGCTAATATTTGACATTCATGTTGGAAATGGCTAAAAAGTCAAGTTTCATCTTGGTCACCCTTTTGAATAATGGTCAAATGAATTTAATAATCAATTTTTCTAGATATTGTTTTAGCGTGTTATGAAATAGTTTTTAACTTCATTTGGCTATTATTTGAAGCACTTAACGTGGTGAACCTCAACTTTTAGCCATTCCAAACACACACGTCAAATATTAGCCAATTTTAAAAATTTCAATCTTCATCTCAAAGTTTTCGATTTCCAAATGGGGTTAACCTATGAAAACGAGCTATTTGGACATGGAAATTTAAAATATTTCAAATCGGCTAATATTTGATATGCATATTGGAAATGGCTTAAACGACAAGTGTCATTTTGGTAAGCCCTTTAAATAATGTTCAATGAATTTAAAAATTAATTTTTCTCTATCTTGTTTTATCATGTTAAAAAATAGTTGTTAACTTCATTTGGCTATTATTTGAAGCGCTTAATGTGGTGAAACCTCAATTTTTAGCCATTCCAAGCACACACATCAAATATTAGTCAATTTTATATATTTCGGTCTTCATCTCAAAAAAATTTCGATTTCCAAAGTGGGTTAACCACTTGCGGACATGAGCCATCTTAACATGGAAATTTAAAAATATTCAAATCGGCTCATATTTGACATGGAAGTTGGAAATGAATACAAATTCAAGTTTCATTAAGGGAACCCTTTAAATAATGGTCAAATGAACTTTAAAATAAATTTTTCTCGATATTGTTTTAGCCTGTTAAGAAATAGTTTTTAATTTCATTTGGCTATTAGTTGAAGTATTTAACGTGGTGAAACCTCAATTTTTAGCCGGTCAAGCACACACGTCAAATATTAGCCAATTTTAAATATTTCAATCTTCATATAAAAAACTTTCGATTTCCAAAGGGGGTGAACCACCTATGGACATGAGCCATTTTGACATGGAAATTTCAAAATTTAAAATCGGCTAATATTTGACATGCGTGTTGGAAATGGATAAAAAGTTAAGTTGCATTACGGTAACCCGTGAAAGTAATGGTAAAATGAATTTTATAAAAAAATTTCTCGATATTGTTTTAGTGTGGTTAGAAATATTTTTTAATTTCGTTTGGCTACTATTTGAAGGGCTTAACGAGGTGAATCCACAACTTTTAGCCATTCCCAACATACACGTCAAATATTTTCCAATTTATTATTTTTCAATCTTCATCTCAAAATGTATCGATTTCCAAAGGAAAACCTATGGAAATGAGCCATTTTGTCATGGTAATTTTACGATTTAAAATCGGCTAATATTGGGCATGCATGTTGTAAATGGATAAAAATTCAAGTTGCATTACGGTAACCAATGTAAATAATGGTCAAATGAATTTTAAAAAAAAATTTCTCCATATTGTTTTAGTGTGTTAAAGAAATGTTTTTTAATTTCGTTTGGCTACTATTTGAAGGGCTTAACGTGGTGAATCCTCAATTTTAGCTATTCCCAACATACACGTCAAATATTAGCCAATTTAAAATTTTCAATCTGCATTTCAAAATTTGGTCGTTTTTTTAAAGTGGTTAACCAATGGAAATGAGCCATTTTGACATTGAAATTTCAAAATTTTTAAACCGGCTAATATTTGACATTCATGTTGGAAATGGCTAAAAAGTCAAGTTTCATACTTGGTCACCCTTTTGAATAATGGTCAAATGAATTTAATAATCAATTTTTCTAGATATTGTTTTAGCGTGTTATGAAATAGTTTTTAACTTCATTTGGCTATTATTTGAAGCACTTAACGTGGTGAACCTCAACTTTTAGCCATTCCAAACACACACGTCAAATATTAGCCAATTTTAAAAATTTCAATCTTCATCTCAAAGTTTTCGATTTCCAAATGGGGTTAACCTATGAAAACGAGCTATTTGGACATGGAAATTTAAAATATTTCAAATCGGCTAATATTTGATATGCATATTGGAAATGGCTTAAACGACAAGTGTCATTTTGGTAAGCCCTTTAAATAATGTTCAATGAATTTAAAAATTAATTTTTCTCTATCCTGTTTTATCATGTTAAAAAATAGTTGTTAACTTCATTTGGCTATTATTTGAAGCGCTTAATGTGGTGAAACCTCAATTTTTAGCCATTCCAAGCACACACATCAAATATTAGTCAATTTTATATATTTCAGTCTTCATCTCAAAAAAATTTCGATTTCCAAAGTGGGTTAACCACTTGCGGACATGAGCCATCTTAACATGGAAATTTAAAAATATTCAAATCGGCTCATATTTGACATGGAAGTTGGAAATGAATACAAATTCAAGTTTCATTAAGGGAACCCTTTAAATAATGGTCAAATGAACTTTAAAATAAATTTTTCTCGATATTGTTTTAGCCTGTTAAGAAATAGTTTTTAATTTCATTTGGCTATTAGTTGAAGTATTTAACGTGGTGAAACCTCAATTTTTAGCCGATCCAAACACACACGTCAAATATTAGCCAATTTTAAATATTTCAATCTTCATATAAAAAACTTTCGATTTCCAAAGGGGTGAACCACCTATGGACATGAGCCATTTTGACATGGAAATTTCAAAATTTAAAATCGGCTAATATTTGACATGCGTGTTGGAAATGGATAAAAAGTTAAGTTGCATTACGGTAACTCGTGAAAGTAATGGTAAAATGAATTTTATAAAAAAATTTCTCGATATTGTTTTAGTGTGGTTAGAAATATTTTTTAATTTCGTTTGGCTACTATTTGAAGGGCTTAACGAGGTGAATCCACAACTTTTAGCCATTCCCAACATACACGTCAAATATTTTCCAATTTATTATTTTTCAATCTTCATCTCAAAATGTATCGATTTCCAAAGGAAAACCTATGGAAATGAGCCATTTTGTCATGGTAATTTTACGATTTAAAATCGGCTAATATTGGGCATGCATGTTGTAAATGGATAAAAATTCAAGTTGCATTACGGTAACCAATGTAAATAATGGTCAAATGAATTTTAAAAAAAAAATTTCTCCATATTGTTTTAGTGTGTTAAAGAAATGTTTTTTAATTTCGTTTGGCTACTATTTGAAGGGCTTAACGTGGTGAATCCTCAATTTTAGCTATTCCCAACATACACGTCAAATATTAGCCAATTTAAAATTTTCAATGCATTTCAAAATTTGGTCGTTTTTTTAAAGTGGTTAACCTATGGAAATGAGCCATTTTGACATTGAAATTTCAAAATTTTTAAACCGGCTAATATTTGACATTCATGTTGGAAATGGCTAAAAAGTCAAGTTTCATACTGGTCACCCTTTTGAATAATGGTCAAATGAATTTAATAATCAATTTTTCTAGATATTGTTTTAGCGTGTTATGAAATAGTTTTTAACTTCATTTGGCTATTATTTGAAGCACTTAACGTGGTGAACCTCAACTTTTAGCCATTCCAAACACACACGTCAAATATTAGCCAATTTTAAAAATTTCAATCTTCATCTCAAAGTTTTTCGATTTCCAAATGGGGTTAACCTATGAAAACGAGCTATTTGGACATGGAAATTTAAAATATTTCAAATCGGCTAATATTTGATATGCATATTGGAAATGGCTTAAACGACAAGTGTCATTTTGGTAAGCCCTTTAAATAATGTTCAATGAATTTAAAAATTAATTTTTCTCTATCTTTTGTTTTATCATGTTAAAAAATAGTTGTTAACTTCGTTTGGCTATTATTTGAAGCGCTTAATGTGGTGAAACCTCAATTTTTAGCCATTCCAAGCACACACGTCAAATATTAGTCAATTTTATATATTTCAGTCTTCATCTCAAAAAAATTTCGATTTCCAAAGTGGGTTAACCACTTGCGGACATGAGCCATCTTAACATGGAAATTTAAAAATATTCAAATCGGCTATATTTGACATGGAAGTTGGAAATGAATACAAATTCAAGTTTCATTAAGGGAACCCTTTAAATAATGGTCAAATGAACTTTAAAATAAATTTTTCTCGATATTGTTTTAGCTCTTTGTTAAGAAATAGTTTTTAATTTCATTTGGCTATTGTTGAAGTATTTAACGTGGTGAAACCTCAATTTTTAGCCGGTCCGAAGCACACACGTCGAAATATTAGCCAATTTTAAATATTTCAATCTTCGTATAAAAAAAACTTTCGATTTCCAAAAGGGGGTGAACCACCTATGGACATGAGCCATTTTGACATGGAAATTTCGCAATTTAAAATCGGCTAATATTTGACATGCGTGTTGGAAATGGATAAAGTTAGAAGATACATTAGGTAACCCGTAATATTAGTAAAATGAATTTTATAAACGATTTCATTATTGTTTTTAGTGTAGTTAGAAATATTTTTAATTTCGTTTGGCTATTTGAAGGGCTTAACGAGGTGAATCCACTTGACTTTTAGCCATTCCCCACGACATACACCTCAAATATTTTCCAATTTATTATTTTTCATCTTAATCTCAAAATGTATCGATTTCCAAAGGAAAAACCTAATGAAATGAGCCATTTTGTCATGGTAATTTTACGATTTAAAATCGGTAATATTGGGCATGCATGTTGTAAATGGATAAAAATTCAAGTTGCATTACTAACCAATGTAAATAATAGTCAAATGAATTTTTTAAAAAATTTCTCCATATATTGTTTTAAAGGTGTTAAAGAAATGTTTTTTAATTTCGTTTGGCTACTATTCAAGGGCTTAACGTGCGAATCCTCACTCTTAGCTATTCCCGACATACACGTCAAATATTAGCCAATTTAAAATTTTCAATGCATTTCAAAATTTGGTCGTTTTTTAAAAGTGGTTAA
>JAUJYP020001026.1:0-50812 GCA_030674075.2 Linum usitatissimum | reverse complement strand
TCACTTTAATTATGCTTTATGCACAATTTGCATAAGTACGTTGCACTTCCATTATGCACCATGCAAGTTGTACCGTGTTACAAGTGCACTATTAATATTCATTGTCAACCTCGATATTTTGTATTTCGACCATTTGCAATGAAACGTGCACCTTGGTACCGTTCAATTCCACTATGCATAGTGCACCTTAGTATGGTGCACTTTCAGCAAGGTAGTGAAATGGCCGAGTCGATGAGATCGAAAAATGAACTAAATTTGTAATAGTAGAATCGAACCGTAAATTCGTAAGACCGCCACTATTTTAATAAAAATTAAAAAGAAGAAAAAAAGGATTTTGTGAGGTTTGTTTTTTTTTTTTTTACTTTTACCTCATCCACGAAAAAAGAAAAACTATCAATATATTACTAATAATAGGTTGTTTTTTTTATCGCCGCCAAAGTAAAGAAAGAAAGACAAAATGGGGATTTTTCCCCTATTTCCCCAAACCCCGTTTTTGTGGGGAATCATAATCGTTCAACACCACAAAATTAAAAAACCATAAGATTTTAAGATTTCAATCGATATCACTATTGAGACTCCCACCATCCACCTTGTACTTTTCACCTTAGTATGTTGCACTTCCATTATGCACCATGCACATTAGAATGATGCAATTGCACAATTCACAATGCACCGTGCACTATGGTATGGTTCACTTTAATTATGCTTTATGCACAATTTGCATAAGTACGTTGCACTTCCATTATGCACCATGCAAGTTGTACCGTGTTACAAGTGCACTATTAATATTCATTGTCGCCCTCGATATTTTGTATTTCGACCATTTGCAATGAAACGTGCACCTTGGTACCGTTCAATTCCACTATGCATAGTGCACCTTAGTATGGTGCACTTTCAACAAGGTAGTGAAATGGCCGAGTCGGATGAGATCGAAAAATGAACTAAATTTGTAATAGTAGAATCGAACCGTAAATTCGTATGATTTCACGACTTTATATAATAATAAATTTAAAGAAGAAATGCATTAGTTTTATACGATTTTTATTATTTTAATTTTCACTTATTCCTCAAATAAGAAAATTCTATCAATAAATTACTAATAATACCTAGATTTTTTTTATTCTATGCCAAATTAATGAAAGAAAATGACAAATGGGCAATTTTTCCTAATTTCACTAAACACCGATTTTGTGTGGAATCATAATCGTTCAATACCACTAAAATTATAAAACCATAGGACTTTAAGATTTCAATCGATATCACTATTGACACTCCCACCATCCACCTTGTACTTTTCACCTTAGTATGTTGCACTTCCATTATGCACCATGCACATTAGAATGATGCAATTGCACAATTCACAATGCACCGTGCACTATGGTATGGTTCACTTTAATTATGCTTTATGCACAATTTGCATAAGTACGTTGCACTTCCATTATGCACCATGCAAGTTGTACCGTGTTACGGTGCACTATTAATATTCATTGTCAACCTCGATATTTTGTATTTCGACCATTTGCAATGAAACGTGCACCTTGGTACCGTTCAATTCCACTATGCATAGTGCACCTTAGTATGGTGCACTTTCAAAAGGTAGTGAAATGGCCGAGTCGGGATGAGATCGAAAAATGAACTAAATTTGTAATAGTAGAATCGAACCGTAAATTCGTAAGATTTCACGACTTTATATAATAATAAATTTAAAGAAGAAATGCATTAGTTTTATACGATTTTTATTATTTTAATTTTCACTTATTCCTCAAATAAGAAAATTCTATCAATAAATTACTAATAATACCTAGATTTTTTTTATTCTATGCCAAATTAATGAAAGAAAATGACAAATGGGCAATTTTTCCTAATTTCACTAAACACCGATTTTGTGTGGAATCATAATCGTTCAATACCACTAAAATTATAAAACCATAGGACTTTAAGATTTCAATCGATATCACTATTGACACTCCCACCATCCACCTTGTACTTTTCACCTTAGTATGTTGCACTTCCATTATGCACCATGCACATTAGAATGATGCAATTGCACAATTCACAATGCACCGTGCACTATGGTATGGTTCACTTTAATTATGCTTTATGCACAATTTGCATAAGTACGTTGCACTTCCATTATGCACCATGCAAGTTGTACCGTGTTACGGTGCACTATTAATATTCATTGTCAACCTCGATATTTTGTATTTCGACCATTTGCAATGAAACGTGCACCTTGGTACCGTTCAATTCCACTATGCATAGTGCACCTTAGTATGGTGCACTTTCAACAAGGTAGTGAAATGGCCGAGTCAGGATGAGATCGAAAAATGAACTAAATTGGTAATAGTAGAATCGAACCGTAAATTCGTATGATTTCACGACTTTTTATAATAATAAATTTAAAGAAGAAATGCATTAGTTTTATACGATTTTTATTATTTTAATTTTCACTTATTCCTCAAATAAGAAAATTCTATCAATAAATTACTAATAATACCTAGATTTTTTTTATTCTATGCCAAATTAATGAAAGAAAATGACAAATGGGCAATTTTTCCTAATTTCACTAAACACCGATTTTGTGTGGAATCATAATCGTTCAATACCACTAAAATTATAAAACCATAGGACTTTAAGATTTCAATCGATATCACTATTGACACTCCCACCATCCACCTTGTACTTTTCACCTTAGTATGTTTCACTTCCATTATGCACCATGCACATTAGAATGATGCAATTGCACAATTCACAATGCACCGTGCACTATGGTATGGTTCACTTTAATTATGCTTTATGCACAATTTGCATAAGTACGTTGCACTTCCATTATGCACCATGCAAGTTGTACCGTGTTACAGTGCACTATTAATATTCATTGTCAGCCTCGATATTTTGTATTTCGACCATTTGCAATGAAACGTGCACCTTGGTACCGTTCAATTCCACTATGCATAGTGCACCTTAGTATGGTGCACTTTCAGCAAGGTAGTGAAATGGCCGAGTCAGGATGAGATCGAAAAATGAACTAAATTTGTAATAGTAGAATCGAACCGTAAATTCGTAAGATTTCACGACTTTATATAATAATAAATTTAAAGAAGAAATGCATTAGTTTTATACGATTTTTATTATTTTAATTTTCACTTATTCCTCAAATAAGAAAATTCTATCAATAAATTACTAATAATACCTAGATTTTTTTTATTCTATGCCAAATTAATGAAAGAAAATGACAAATGGGCAATTTTTCCTAATTTCACTAAACACCGATTTTGTGTGGAATCATAATCGTTCAATACCACTAAAATTATAAAACCATAGGACTTTAAGATTTCAATCGATATCACTATTGACACTCCCACCATCCACCTTGTACTTTTCACCTTAGTATGTTGCACTTCCATTATGCACCATGCACATTAGAATGATGCAATTGCACAATTCACAATGCACCGTGCACTATGGTATGGTTCACTTTAATTATGCTTTATGCACAATTTGCATAAGTACGTTGCACTTCCATTATGCACCATGCAAGTTGTACCGTGTTACAAAGTGCACTATTAATATTCATTGTCAACCTCGATATTTTGTATTTCGACCATTTGCAATGAAACGTGCACCTTGGTACCGTGCAATTCCACTATGCATAGTGCACCTTAGTATGGTGCACTTTCAACAAGGTAGTGAAATGGCCGAGTCGAGATGAGATCGAAAAATGAACTAAATTTGTAATAGTAGAATCGAACCGTAAATTCGTAAGATTTCACGACTTTATATAATAATAAATTTAAAGAAGAAATGCATTAGTTTTATACGATTTTTATTATTTTAATTTTCACTTATTCCTCAAATAAGAAAATTCTATCAATAAATTACTAATAATACCTAGATTTTTTTTATTCTATGCCAAATTAATGAAAGAAAATGACAAATGGGCAATTTTTCCTAATTTCACTAAACACCGATTTTGTGTGGAATCATAATCGTTCAATACCACTAAAATTATAAAACCATAGGACTTTAAGATTTCAATCGATATCACTATTGACACTCCCACCATCCACCTTGTACTTTTCACCTTAGTATGTTTCACTTCCATTATGCACCATGCACATTAGAATGATGCAATTGCACAATTCACAATGCACCGTGCACTATGGTATGGTTCACTTTAATTATGCTTTATGCACAATTTGCATAAGTACGTTGCACTTCCATTATGCACCATGCAAGTTGTACCGTGTTACGGTGCACTATTAATATTCATTGTCAACCTCGATATTTTGTATTTCGACCATTTGCAATGAAACGTGCACCTTGGTACCGTTCAATTCCACTATGCATAGTGCACCTTAGTATGGTGCACTTTCAACAAGGTAGTGAAATGGCCGAGTCAGGATGAGATCGAAAAATGAACTAAATTTGTAATAGTAGAATCGAACCGTAAATTCGTAAGATTTCACGACTTTATATAATAATAAATTTAAAGAAGAAATGCATTAGTTTTATACGATTTTTATTATTTTAATTTTCACTTATTCCTCAAATAAGAAAATTCTATCAATAAATTACTAATAATACCTAGATTTTTTTTATTCTATGCCAAATTAATGAAAGAAAATGACAAATGGGCAATTTTTCCTAATTTCACTAAACACCGATTTTGTGTGGAATCATAATCGTTCAATACCACTAAAATTATAAAACCATAGGACTTTAAGATTTCAATCGATATCACTATTGACACTCCCACCATCCACCTTGTACTTTTCACCTTAGTATGTTTCACTTCCATTATGCACCATGCACATTAGAATGATGCAATTGCACAATTCACAATGCACCGTGCACTATGGTATGGTTCACTTTAATTATGCTTTATGCACAATTTGCATAAGTACGTTGCACTTCCATTATGCACCATGCAAGTTGTACCGTGTTACGTTGCACTATTATTAATATTCATTGTCAACCTCGATATTTTGTATTTCGACCATTTGCAATGAAACGTGCACCTTGGTACCGTTCAATTCCACTATGCATAGTGCACCTTAGTATGGTGCACTTTCAACAAGGTAGTGAAATGGCCGAGTCGATGAGATCGAAAAATGAACTAAATTTGTAATAGTAGAATCGAACCGTAAATTCGTAAGATTTCACGACTTTATATAATAATAAATTTAAAGAAGAAATGCATTAGTTTTATACGATTTTTATTATTTTAATTTTCACTTATTCCTCAAATAAGAAAATTCTATCAATAAATTACTAATAATACCTAGATTTTTTTTATTCTATGCCAAATTAATGAAAGAAAATGACAAATGGGCAATTTTTCCTAATTTCACTAAACACCGATTTTGTGTGGAATCATAATCGTTCAATACCACTAAAATTATAAAACCATAGGACTTTAAGATTTCAATCGATATCACTATTGACACTCCCACCATCCACCTTGTACTTTTCACCTTAGTATGTTGCACTTCCATTATGCACCATGCACATTAGAATGATGCAATTGCACAATTCACAATGCACCGTGCACTATGGTATGGTTCACTTTAATTATGCTTTATGCACAATTTGCATAAGTACGTTGCACTTCCATTATGCACCATGCAAGTTGTACCGTGTTACGTTGCACTATTAATATTCATTGTCAACCTCGATATTTTGTATTTCGACCATTTGCAATGAAACGTGCACCTTGGTACCGTTCAATTCCACTATGCATAGTGCACCTTAGTATGGTGCACTTTCAACAAGGTAGTGAAATGGCCGAGTCGATGAGATCGAAAAATGAACTAAATTTGTAATAGTAGAATCGAACCGTAAATTCGTAAGATTTCACGACTTTATATAATAATAAATTTAAAGAAGAAATGCATTAGTTTTATACGATTTTTATTATTTTAATTTTCACTTATTCCTCAAATAAGAAAATTCTATCAATAAATTACTAATAATACCTAGATTTTTTTTATTCTATGCCAAATTAATGAAAGAAAATGACAAATGGGCAATTTTTCCTAATTTCACTAAACACCGATTTTGTGTGGAATCATAATCGTTCAATACCACTAAAATTATAAAACCATAGGACTTTAAGATTTCAATCGATATCACTATTGAGACTCCCACCATCCACCTTGTACTTTTCACCTTAGTATGTTGCACTTCCATTATGCACCATGCACATTAGAATGATGCAATTGCACAATTCACAATGCACCGTGCACTATGGTATGGTTCACTTTAATTATGCTTTATGCACAATTTGCATAAGTACGTTGCACTTCCATTATGCACCATGCAAGTTGTACCGTGTTACGTGCACTATTAATATTCATTGTCAACCTCGATATTTTGTATTTCGACCATTTGCAATGAAACGTGCACCTTGGTACCGTTCAATTCCACTATGCATAGTGCACCTTAGTATGGTGCACTTTCAACAAGGTAGTGAAATGGCCGAGTCGATGAGATCGAAAAATGAACTAAATTTGTAATAGTAGAATCGAACCGTAAATTCGTAAGATTTCACGACTTTATATAATAATAAATTTAAAGAAGAAATGCATTAGTTTTATACGATTTTTATTATTTTAATTTTCACTTATTCCTCAAATAAGAAAATTCTATCAATAAATTACTAATAATACCTAGATTTTTTTTATTCTATGCCAAATTAATGAAAGAAAATGACAAATGGGCAATTTTTCCTAATTTCACTAAACACCGATTTTGTGTGGAATCATAATCGTTCAATACCACTAAAATTATAAAACCATAGGACTTTAAGATTTCAATCGATATCACTATTGACACTCCCACCATCCACCTTGTACTTTTCACCTTAGTATGTTGCACTTCCATTATGCACCATGCACATTAGAATGATGCAATTGCACAATTCACAATGCACCGTGCACTATGGTATGGTTCACTTTAATTATGCTTTATGCACAATTTGCATAAGTACGTTGCACTTCCATTATGCACCATGCAAGTTGTACCGTGTTACGGTGCACTATTAATATTCATTGTCAACCTCGATATTTTGTATTTCGACCATTTGCAATGAAACGTGCACCTTGGTACCGTTCAATTCCACTATGCATAGTGCACCTTAGTATGGTGCACTTTCAACAAGGTAGTGAAATGGCCGAGTCGATGAGATCGAAAAATGAACTAAATTTGTAATAGTAGAATCGAACCGTAAATTCGTAAGATTTCACGACTTTATATAATAATAAATTTAAAGAAGAAATGCATTAGTTTTATACGATTTTTATTATTTTAATTTTCACTTATTCCTCAAATAAGAAAATTCTATCAATAAATTACTAATAATACCTAGATTTTTTTTATTCTATGCCAAATTAATGAAAGAAAATGACAAATGGGCAATTTTTCCTAATTTCACTAAACACCGATTTTGTGTGGAATCATAATCGTTCAATACCACTAAAATTATAAAACCATAGGACTTTAAGATTTCAATCGATATCACTATTGACACTCCCACCATCCACCTTGTACTTTTCACCTTAGTATGTTGCACTTCCATTATGCACCATGCACATTAGAATGATGCAATTGCACAATTCACAATGCACCGTGCACTATGGTATGGTTCACTTTAATTATGCTTTATGCACAATTTGCATAAGTACGTTGCACTTCCATTATGCACCATGCAAGTTGTACCGTGTTACGTGCACTATTAATATTCATTGTCAACCTCGATATTTTGTATTTCGACCATTTGCAATGAAACGTGCACCTTGGTACCGTTCAATTCCACTATGCATAGTGCACCTTAGTATGGTGCACTTTCAACAAGGTAGTGAAATGGCCGAGTCGATGAGATCGAAAAATGAACTAAATTTGTAATAGTAGAATCGAACCGTAAATTCGTAAGATTTCACGACTTTATATAATAATAAATTTAAAGAAGAAATGCATTAGTTTTATACGATTTTTATTATTTTAATTTTCACTTATTCCTCAAATAAGAAAATTCTATCAATAAATTACTAATAATACCTAGATTTTTTTTATTCTATGCCAAATTAATGAAAGAAAATGACAAATGGGCAATTTTTCCTAATTTCACTAAACACCGATTTTGTGTGGAATCATAATCGTTCAATACCACTAAAATTATAAAACCATAGGACTTTAAGATTTCAATCGATATCACTATTGACACTCCCACCATCCACCTTGTACTTTTCACCTTAGTATGTTTCACTTCCATTATGCACCATGCACATTAGAATGATGCAATTGCACAATTCACAATGCACCGTGCACTATGGTATGGTTCACTTTAATTATGCTTTATGCACAATTTGCATAAGTACGTTGCACTTCCATTATGCACCATGCAAGTTGTACCGTGTTACGTGCACTATTAATATTCATTGTCAACCTCGATATTTTGTATTTCGACCATTTGCAATGAAACGTGCACCTTGGTACCGTTCAATTCCACTATGCATAGTGCACCTTAGTATGGTGCACTTTCAGCAAGGTAGTGAAATGGCCGAGTCGATGAGATCGAAAAATGAACTAAATTTGTAATAGTAGAATCGAACCGTAAATTCGTAAGATTTCACGACTTTATATAATAATAAATTTAAAGAAGAAATGCATTAGTTTTATACGATTTTTATTATTTTAATTTTCACTTATTCCTCAAATAAGAAAATTCTATCAATAAATTACTAATAATACCTAGATTTTTTTTATTCTATGCCAAATTAATGAAAGAAAATGACAAATGGGCAATTTTTCCTAATTTCACTAAACACCGATTTTGTGTGGAATCATAATCGTTCAATACCACTAAAATTATAAAACCATAGGACTTTAAGATTTCAATCGATATCACTATTGACACTCCCACCATCCACCTTGTACTTTTCACCTTAGTATGTTGCACTTCCATTATGCACCATGCACATTAGAATGATGCAATTGCACAATTCACAATGCACCGTGCACTATGGTATGGTTCACTTTAATTATGCTTTATGCACAATTTGCATAAGTACGTTGCACTTCCATTATGCACCATGCAAGTTGTACCGTGTTACAAGTGCACTATTAATATTCATTGTCAACCTCGATATTTTGTATTTCGACCATTTGCAATGAAACGTGCACCTTGGTACCGTTCAATTCCACTATGCATAGTGCACCTTAGTATGGTGCACTTTCAACAAGGTAGTGAAATGGCCGAGTCGATGAGATCGAAAAATGAACTAAATTTGTAATAGTAGAATCGAACCGTAAATTCGTAAGATTTCACGACTTTATATAATAATAAATTTAAAGAAGAAATGCATTAGTTTTATACGATTTTTATTATTTTAATTTTCACTTATTCCTCAAATAAGAAAATTCTATCAATAAATTACTAATAATACCTAGATTTTTTTTATTCTATGCCAAATTAATGAAAGAAAATGACAAATGGGCAATTTTTCCTAATTTCACTAAACACCGATTTTGAGTGGAATCATAATCGTTCAATACCACTAAAATTATAAAACCATAGGACTTTAAGATTTCAATCGATATCACTATTGAGACTCCCACCATCCACCTTGTACTTTTCACCTTAGTATGTTGCACTTCCATTATGCACCATGCACATTAGAATGATGCAATTGCACAATTCACAATGCACCGTGCACTATGGTATGGTTCACTTTAATTATGCTTTATGCACAATTTGCATAAGTACGTTGCACTTCCATTATGCACCATGCAAGTTGTACCGTGTTACGGTGCACTATTAATATTCATTGTCAACCTCGATATTTTGTATTTCGACCATTTGCAATGAAACGTGCACCTTGGTACCGTTCAATTCCACTATGCATAGTGCACCTTAGTATGGTGCACTTTCAGCAAGGTAGTGAAATGGCCGAGTCGATGAGATCGAAAAATGAACTAAATTTGTAATAGTAGAATCGAACCGTAAATTCGTAAGATTTCACGACTTTATATAATAATAAATTTAAAGAAGAAATGCATTAGTTTTATACGATTTTTATTATTTTAATTTTCACTTATTCCTCAAATAAGAAAATTCTATCAATAAATTACTAATAATACCTAGATTTTTTTTATTCTATGCCAAATTAATGAAAGAAAATGACAAATGGGCAATTTTTCCTAATTTCACTAAACACCGATTTTGAGTGGAATCATAATCGTTCAATACCACTAAAATTATAAAACCATAGGACTTTAAGATTTCAATCGATATCACTATTGAGACTCCCACCATCCACCTTGTACTTTTCACCTTAGTATGTTGCACTTCCATTATGCACCATGCACATTAGAATGATGCAATTGCACAATTCACAATGCACCGTGCACTATGGTATGGTTCACTTTAATTATGCTTTATGCACAATTTGCATAAGTACGTTGCACTTCCATTATGCACCATGCAAGTTGTACCGTGTTACGGTGCACTATTAATATTCATTGTCAACCTCGATATTTTGTATTTCGACCATTTGCAATGAAACGTGCACCTTGGTACCGTTCAATTCCACTATGCATAGTGCACCTTAGTATGGTGCACTTTCAACAAGGTAGTGAAATGGCCGAGTCGATGAGATCGAAAAATGAACTAAATTTGTAATAGTAGAATCGAACCGTAAATTCGTAAGATTTCACGACTTTATATAATAATAAATTTAAAGAAGAAATGCATTAGTTTTATACGATTTTTATTATTTTAATTTTCACTTATTCCTCAAATAAGAAAATTCTATCAATAAATTACTAATAATACCTAGATTTTTTTTATTCTATGCCAAATTAATGAAAGAAAATGACAAATGGGCAATTTTTCCTAATTTCACTAAACACCGATTTTGAGTGGAATCATAATCGTTCAATACCACTAAAATTATAAAACCATAGGACTTTAAGATTTCAATCGATATCACTATTGAGACTCCCACCATCCACCTTGTACTTTTCACCTTAGTATGTTGCACTTCCATTATGCACCATGCACATTAGAATGATGCAATTGCACAATTCACAATGCACCGTGCACTATGGTATGGTTCACTTTAATTATGCTTTATGCACAATTTGCATAAGTACGTTGCACTTCCATTATGCACCATGCAAGTTGTACCGTGTTACAAGTGCACTATTAATATTCATTGTCAGCCTCGATATTTTGTATTTCGACCATTTGCAATGAAACGTGCACCTTGGTACCGTTCAATTCCACTATGCATAGTGCACCTTAGTATGGTGCACTTTCAGCAAGGTAGTGAAATGGCCGAGTCGATGAGATCGAAAAATGAACTAAATTTGTAATAGTAGAATCGAACCGTAAATTCGTAAGATTTCACGACTTTATATAATAATAAATTTAAAGAAGAAATGCATTAGTTTTATACGATTTTTATTATTTTAATTTTCACTTATTCCTCAAATAAGAAAATTCTATCAATAAATTACTAATAATACCTAGATTTTTTTTATTCTATGCCAAATTAATGAAAGAAAATGACAAATGGGCAATTTTTCCTAATTTCACTAAACACCGATTTTGAGTGGAATCATAATCGTTCAATACCACTAAAATTATAAAACCATAGGACTTTAAGATTTCAATCGATATCACTATTGAGACTCCCACCATCCACCTTGTACTTTTCACCTTAGTATGTTGCACTTCCATTATGCACCATGCACATTAGAATGATGCAATTGCACAATTCACAATGCACCGTGCACTATGGTATGGTTCACTTTAATTATGCTTTATGCACAATTTGCATAAGTACGTTGCACTTCCATTATGCACCATGCAAGTTGTACCGTGTTACGGTGCACTATTAATATTCATTGTCAACCTCGATATTTTGTATTTCGACCATTTGCAATGAAACGTGCACCTTGGTACCGTTCAATTCCACTATGCATAGTGCACCTTAGTATGGTGCACTTTCAACAAGGTAGTGAAATGGCCGAGTCGATGAGATCGAAAAATGAACTAAATTTGTAATAGTAGAATCGAACCGTAAATTCGTAAGATTTCACGACTTTATATAATAATAAATTTAAAGAAGAAATGCATTAGTTTTATACGATTTTTATTATTTTAATTTTCACTTATTCCTCAAATAAGAAAATTCTATCAATAAATTACTAATAATACCTAGATTTTTTTTATTCTATGCCAAATTAATGAAAGAAAATGACAAATGGGCAATTTTTCCTAATTTCACTAAACACCGATTTTGAGTGGAATCATAATCGTTCAATACCACTAAAATTATAAAACCATAGGACTTTAAGATTTCAATCGATATCACTATTGAGACTCCCACCATCCACCTTGTACTTTTCACCTTAGTATGTTGCACTTCCATTATGCACCATGCACATTAGAATGATGCAATTGCACAATTCACAATGCACCGTGCACTATGGTATGGTTCACTTTAATTATGCTTTATGCACAATTTGCATAAGTACGTTGCACTTCCATTATGCACCATGCAAGTTGTACCGTGTTACGGTGCACTATTAATATTCATTGTCAACCTCGATATTTTGTATTTCGACCATTTGCAATGAAACGTGCACCTTGGTACCGTTCAATTCCACTATGCATAGTGCACCTTAGTATGGTGCACTTTCAGCAAGGTAGTGAAATGGCCGAGTCGATGAGATCGAAAAATGAACTAAATTTGTAATAGTAGAATCGAACCGTAAATTCGTAAGATTTCACGACTTTATATAATAATAAATTTAAAGAAGAAATGCATTAGTTTTATACGATTTTTATTATTTTAATTTTCACTTATTCCTCAAATAAGAAAATTCTATCAATAAATTACTAATAATACCTAGATTTTTTTTATTCTATGCCAAATTAATGAAAGAAAATGACAAATGGGCAATTTTTCCTAATTTCACTAAACACCGATTTTGAGTGGAATCATAATCGTTCAATACCACTAAAATTATAAAACCATAGGACTTTAAGATTTCAATCGATATCACTATTGAGACTCCCACCATCCACCTTGTACTTTTCACCTTAGTATGTTGCACTTCCATTATGCACCATGCACATTAGAATGATGCAATTGCACAATTCACAATGCACCGTGCACTATGGTATGGTTCACTTTAATTATGCTTTATGCACAATTTGCATAAGTACGTTGCACTTCCATTATGCACCATGCAAGTTGTACCGTGTTACAGTGCACTATTAATATTCATTGTCAACCTCGATATTTTGTATTTCGACCATTTGCAATGAAACGTGCACCTTGGTACCGTTCAATTCCACTATGCATAGTGCACCTTAGTATGGTGCACTTTCAACAAGGTAGTGAAATGGCCGAGTCGATGAGATCGAAAAATGAACTAAATTTGTAATAGTAGAATCGAACCGTAAATTCGTAAGATTTCACGACTTTATATAATAATAAATTTAAAGAAGAAATGCATTAGTTTTATACGATTTTTATTATTTTAATTTTCACTTATTCCTCAAATAAGAAAATTCTATCAATAAATTACTAATAATACCTAGATTTTTTTTATTCTATGCCAAATTAATGAAAGAAAATGACAAATGGGCAATTTTTCCTAATTTCACTAAACACCGATTTTGAGTGGAATCATAATCGTTCAATACCACTAAAATTATAAAACCATAGGACTTTAAGATTTCAATCGATATCACTATTGAGACTCCCACCATCCACCTTGTACTTTTCACCTTAGTATGTTGCACTTCCATTATGCACCATGCACATTAGAATGATGCAATTGCACAATTCACAATGCACCGTGCACTATGGTATGGTTCACTTTAATTATGCTTTATGCACAATTTGCATAAGTACGTTGCACTTCCATTATGCACCATGCAAGTTGTACCGTGTTACAGTGCACTATTAATATTCATTGTCAACCTCGATATTTTGTATTTCGACCATTTGCAATGAAACGTGCACCTTGGTACCGTTCAATTCCACTATGCATAGTGCACCTTAGTATGGTGCACTTTCAGCAAGGTAGTGAAATGGCCGAGTCAATGAGATCGAAAAATGAACTAAATTTGTAATAGTAGAATCGAACCGTAAATTCGTAAGATTTCACGACTTTATATAATAATAAATTTAAAGAAGAAATGCATTAGTTTTATACGATTTTTATTATTTTAATTTTCACTTATTCCTCAAATAAGAAAATTCTATCAATAAATTACTAATAATACCTAGATTTTTTTTATTCTATGCCAAATTAATGAAAGAAAATGACAAATGGGCAATTTTTCCTAATTTCACTAAACACCGATTTTGAGTGGAATCATAATCGTTCAATACCACTAAAATTATAAAACCATAGGACTTTAAGATTTCAATCGATATCACTATTGAGACTCCCACCATCCACCTTGTACTTTTCACCTTAGTATGTTGCACTTCCATTATGCACCATGCACATTAGAATGATGCAATTGCACAATTCACAATGCACCGTGCACTATGGTATGGTTCACTTTAATTATGCTTTATGCACAATTTGCATAAGTACGTTGCACTTCCATTATGCACCATGCAAGTTGTACCGTGTTACAAGTGCACTATTAATATTCATTGTCAACCTCGATATTTTGTATTTCGACCATTTGCAATGGAACGTGCACCTTGGTACCATGCAATTCCACTATGCATAGTGCACCTTAGTATGGTGCACTTTCAACAAGGTAGTGAAATGGCCGAGTCGATGAGATCGAAAAATGAACTAAATTTGTAATAGTAGAATCGAACCGTAAATTCGTAAGATTTCACGACTTTATATAATAATAAATTTAAAGAAGAAATGCATTAGTTTTATACGATTTTTATTATTTTAATTTTCACTTATTCCTCAAATAAGAAAATTCTATCAATAAATTACTAATAATACCTAGATTTTTTTTATTCTATGCCAAATTAATGAAAGAAAATGACAAATGGGCAATTTTTCCTAATTTCACTAAACACCGATTTTGAGTGGAATCACAATCGTTCAATATCACTAAAATTGTAAAACCATAGGACTTTAAGATTTCAATCGATATCACTATTGAGACTCCCACCATCCACCTTGTACTTTTCACCTTAGTATGTTGCACTTCCATTATGCACCATGCACATTAGAATGATGCAATTGCACAATTCACAATGCACCGTGCACTATGGTATGGTTCACTTTAATTATGCTTTATGCACAATTTGCATAAGTACGTTGCACTTCCATTATGCACCATGCAAGTTGTACCGTGTTACGTGCACTATTAATATTCATTGTCAACCTCGATATTTTGTATTTCGACCATTTGCAATGAAACGTGCACCTTGGTACCGTTCAATTCCACTATGCATAGTGCACCTTAGTATGGTGCACTTTCAACAAGGTAGTGAAATGGCCGAGTCGATGAGATCGAAAAATGAACTAAATTTGTAATAGTAGAATCGAACCGTAAATTCGTAAGATTTCACGACTTTATATAATAATAAATTTAAAGAAGAAATGCATTAGTTTTATACGATTTTTATTATTTTAATTTTCACTTATTCCTCAAATAAGAAAATTCTATCAATAAATTACTAATAATACCTAGATTTTTTTTATTCTATGCCAAATTAATGAAAGAAAATGACAAATGGGCAATTTTTCCTAATTTCACTAAACACCGATTTTGAGTGGAATCACAATCGTTCAATATCACTAAAATTGTAAAACCATAGGACTTTAAGATTTCAATCGATATCACTATTGAGACTCCCACCATCCACCTTGTACTTTTCACCTTAGTATGTTGCACTTCCATTATGCACCATGCACATTAGAATGATGCAATTGCACAATTCACAATGCACCGTGCACTATGGTATGGTTCACTTTAATTATGCTTTATGCACAATTTGCATAAGTACGTTGCACTTCCATTATGCACCATGCAAGTTGTACCGTGTTACGGTGCACTATTAATATTCATTGTCAACCTCGATATTTTGTATTTCGACCATTTGCAATGAAACGTGCACCTTGGTACCGTTCAATTCCACTATGCATAGTGCACCTTAGTATGGTGCACTTTCAACAAGGTAGTGAAATGGCCGAGTCGATGAGATCGAAAAATGAACTAAATTTGTAATAGTAGAATCGAACCGTAAATTCGTAAGATTTCACGACTTTATATAATAATAAATTTAAAGAAGAAATGCATTAGTTTTATACGATTTTTATTATTTTAATTTTCACTTATTCCTCAAATAAGAAAATTCTATCAATAAATTACTAATAATACCTAGATTTTTTTTATTCTATGCCAAATTAATGAAAGAAAATGACAAATGGGCAATTTTTCCTAATTTCACTAAACACCGATTTTGAGTGGAATCACAATCGTTCAATATCACTAAAATTGTAAAACCATAGGACTTTAAGATTTCAATCGATATCACTATTGAGACTCCCACCATCCACCTTGTACTTTTCACCTTAGTATGTTGCACTTCCATTATGCACCATGCACATTAGAATGATGCAATTGCACAATTCACAATGCACCGTGCACTATGGTATGGTTCACTTTAATTATGCTTTATGCACAATTTGCATAAGTACGTTGCACTTCCATTATGCACCATGCAAGTTGTACCGTGTTACAGTGCACTATTAATATTCATTGTCAACCTCGATATTTTGTATTTCGACCATTTGCAATGAAACGTGCACCTTGGTACCGTTCAATTCCACTATGCATAGTGCACCTTAGTATGGTGCACTTTCAACAAGGTAGTGAAATGGCCGAGTCGATGAGATCGAAAAATGAACTAAATTTGTAATAGTAGAATCGAACCGTAAATTCGTAAGATTTCACGACTTTATATAATAATAAATTTAAAGAAGAAATGCATTAGTTTTATACGATTTTTATTATTTTAATTTTCACTTATTCCTCAAATAAGAAAATTCTATCAATAAATTACTAATAATACCTAGATTTTTTTTATTCTATGCCAAATTAATGAAAGAAAATGACAAATGGGCAATTTTTCCTAATTTCACTAAACACCGATTTTGAGTGGAATCACAATCGTTCAATATCACTAAAATTGTAAAACCATAGGACTTTAAGATTTCAATCGATATCACTATTGAGACTCCCACCATCCACCTTGTACTTTTCACCTTAGTATGTTGCACTTCCATTATGCACCATGCACATTAGAATGATGCAATTGCACAATTCACAATGCACCGTGCACTATGGTATGGTTCACTTTAATTATGCTTTATGCACAATTTGCATAAGTACGTTGCACTTCCATTATGCACCATGCAAGTTGTACCGTGTTACGGTGCACTATTAATATTCATTGTCAACCTCGATATTTTGTATTTCGACCATTTGCAATGAAACGTGCACCTTGGTACCGTTCAATTCCACTATGCATAGTGCACCTTAGTATGGTGCACTTTCAGCAAGGTAGTGAAATGGCCGAGTCAGGATGAGATCGAAAAATGAACTAAATTTGTAATAGTAGAATCGAACCGTAAATTCGTAAGATTTCACGACTTTATATAATAATAAATTTAAAGAAGAAATGCATTAGTTTTATACGATTTTTATTATTTTAATTTTCACTTATTCCTCAAATAAGAAAATTCTATCAATAAATTACTAATAATACCTAGATTTTTTTTATTCTATGCCAAATTAATGAAAGAAAATGACAAATGGGCAATTTTTCCTAATTTCACTAAACACCGATTTTGAGTGGAATCATAATCGTTCAACACCACTAAAATTGTAAAACCATAGGACTTTAAGATTTCAATCGATATCACTATTGAGACTCCCACCATCCACCTTGTACTTTTCACCTTAGTATGTTGCACTTCCATTATGCACCATGCACATTAGAATGATGCAATTGCACAATTCACAATGCACCGTGCACTATGGTATGGTTCACTTTAATTATGCTTTATGCACAATTTGCATAAGTACGTTGCACTTCCATTATGCACCATGCAAGTTGTACCGTGTTACGTTGCACTATTAATATTCATTGTCAACCTCGATATTTTGTATTTCGACCATTTGCAATGAAACGTGCACCTTGGTACCGTTCAATTCCACTATGCATAGTGCACCTTTAGTATGGTGCACTTTCAACAAGGTAGTGAAATGGCCGAGTCGATGAGAGATCGAAAAATGAACTAAATTTGTAATAGTAGAATCGAACCGTAAATTCGTAAGATTTCACGACTTTATATAATAATAAATTTAAAGAAGAAATGCATTAGTTTTATACGATTTTTATTATTTTAATTTTCACTTATTCCTCAAATAAGAAAATTCTATCAATAAATTACTAATAATACCTAGATTTTTTTTATTCTATGCCAAATTAATGAAAGAAAATGACAAATGGGCAATTTTTCCTAATTTCACTAAACACCGATTTTGAGTGGAATCACAATCGTTCAATATCACTAAAATTGTAAAACCATAGGACTTTAAGATTTCAATCGATATCACTATTGAGACTCCCACCATCCACCTTGTACTTTTCACCTTAGTATGTTGCACTTCCATTATGCACCATGCACATTAGAATGATGCAATTGCACAATTCACAATGCACCGTGCACTATGGTATGGTTCACTTTAATTATGCTTTATGCACAATTTGCATAAGTACGTTGCACTTCCATTATGCACCATGCAAGTTGTACCGTGTTACGTTGCACTATTAATATTCATTGTCAACCTCGATATTTTGTATTTCGACCATTTGCAATGAAACGTGCACCTTGGTACCGTTCAATTCCACTATGCATAGTGCACCTTAGTATGGTGCACTTTCAACAAGGTAGTGAAATGGCCGAGTCGGATGAGATCGAAAAATGAACTAAATTTGTAATAGTAGAATCGAACCGTAAATTCGTAAGATTTCACGACTTTATATAATAATAAATTTAAAGAAGAAATGCATTAGTTTTATACGATTTTTATTATTTTAATTTTCACTTATTCCTCAAATAAGAAAATTCTATCAATAAATTACTAATAATACCTAGATTTTTTTTATTCTATGCCAAATTAATGAAAGAAAATGACAAATGGGCAATTTTTCCTAATTTCACTAAACACCGATTTTGAGTGGAATCATAATCGTTCAACACCACTAAAATTGTAAAACCATAGGACTTTAAGATTTCAATCGATATCACTATTGAGACTCCCACCATCCACCTTGTACTTTTCACCTTAGTATGTTGCACTTCCATTATGCACCATGCACATTAGAATGATGCAATTGCACAATTCACAATGCACCGTGCACTATGGTATGGTTCACTTTAATTATGCTTTATGCACAATTTGCATAAGTACGTTGCACTTCCATTATGCACCATGCAAGTTGTACCGTGTTACGGTGCACTATTAATATTCATTGTCAACCTCGATATTTTGTATTTCGACCATTTGCAATGAAACGTGCACCTTGGTACCGTTCAATTCCACTATGCATAGTGCACCTTAGTATGGTGCACTTTCAACAAGGTAGTGAAATGGCCGAGTCGATGAGATCGAAAAATGAACTAAATTTGTAATAGTAGAATCGAACCGTAAATTCGTAAGATTTCACGACTTTATATAATAATAAATTTAAAGAAGAAATGCATTAGTTTTATACGATTTTTATTATTTTAATTTTCACTTATTCCTCAAATAAGAAAATTCTATCAATAAATTACTAATAATACCTAGATTTTTTTTATTCTATGCCAAATTAATGAAAGAAAATGACAAATGGGCAATTTTTCCTAATTTCACTAAACACCGATTTTGAGTGGAATCATAATCGTTCAACACCACTAAAATTGTAAAACCATAGGACTTTAAGATTTCAATCGATATCACTATTGAGACTCCCACCATCCACCTTGTACTTTTCACCTTAGTATGTTGCACTTCCATTATGCACCATGCACATTAGAATGATGCAATTGCACAATTCACAATGCACCGTGCACTATGGTATGGTTCACTTTAATTATGCTTTATGCACAATTTGCATAAGTACGTTGCACTTCCATTATGCACCATGCAAGTTGTACCGTGTTACAAGTGCACTATTAATATTCATTGTCAACCTCGATATTTTGTATTTCGACCATTTGCAATGAAACGTGCACCTTGGTACCGTTCAATTCCACTATGCATAGTGCACCTTAGTATGGTGCACTTTCAACAAGGTAGTGAAATGGCCGAGTCGATGAGATCGAAAAATGAACTAAATTTGTAATAGTAGAATCGAACCGTAAATTCGTAAGATTTCACGACTTTATATAATAATAAATTTAAAGAAGAAATGCATTAGTTTTATACGATTTTTATTATTTTAATTTTCACTTATTCCTCAAATAAGAAAATTCTATCAATAAATTACTAATAATACCTAGATTTTTTTTATTCTATGCCAAATTAATGAAAGAAAATGACAAATGGGCAATTTTTCCTAATTTCACTAAACACCGATTTTGAGTGGAATCATAATCGTTCAACACCACTAAAATTGTAAAACCATAGGACTTTAAGATTTCAATCGATATCACTATTGAGACTCCCACCATCCACCTTGTACTTTTCACCTTAGTATGTTGCACTTCCATTATGCACCATGCACATTAGAATGATGCAATTGCACAATTCACAATGCACCGTGCACTATGGTATGGTTCACTTTAATTATGCTTTATGCACAATTTGCATAAGTACGTTGCACTTCCATTATGCACCATGCAAGTTGTACCGTGTTACAAGTGCACTATTAATATTCATTGTCAACCTCGATATTTTGTATTTCGACCATTTGCAATGAAACGTGCACCTTGGTACCGTTCAATTCCACTATGCATAGTGCACCTTAGTATGGTGCACTTTCAACAAGGTAGTGAAATGGCCGAGTCAGGATGAGATCGAAAAATGAACTAAATTTGTAATAGTAGAATCGAACCGTAAATTCGTAAGATTTCACGACTTTATATAATAATAAATTTAAAGAAGAAATGCATTAGTTTTATACGATTTTTATTATTTTAATTTTCACTTATTCCTCAAATAAGAAAATTCTATCAATAAATTACTAATAATACCTAGATTTTTTTTATTCTATGCCAAATTAATGAAAGAAAATGACAAATGGGCAATTTTTCCTAATTTCACTAAACACCGATTTTGAGTGGAATCATAATCGTTCAACACCACTAAAATTGTAAAACCATAGGACTTTAAGATTTCAATCGATATCACTATTGAGACTCCCACCATCCACCTTGTACTTTTCACCTTAGTATGTTGCACTTCCATTATGCACCATGCACATTAGAATGATGCAATTGCACAATTCACAATGCACCGTGCACTATGGTATGGTTCACTTTAATTATGCTTTATGCACAATTTGCATAAGTACGTTGCACTTCCATTATGCACCATGCAAGTTGTACCGTGTTACGTGCACTATTAATATTCATTGTCAACCTCGATATTTTGTATTTCGACCATTTGCAATGAAACGTGCACCTTGGTACCGTTCAATTCCACTATGCATAGTGCACCTTAGTATGGTGCACTTTCAACAAGGTAGTGAAATGGCCGAGTCGATGAGATCGAAAAATGAACTAAATTTGTAATAGTAGAATCGAACCGTAAATTCGTAAGATTTCACGACTTTATATAATAATAAATTTAAAGAAGAAATGCATTAGTTTTATACGATTTTTATTATTTTAATTTTCACTTATTCCTCAAATAAGAAAATTCTATCAATAAATTACTAATAATACCTAGATTTTTTTTATTCTATGCCAAATTAATGAAAGAAAATGACAAATGGGCAATTTTTCCTAATTTCACTAAACACCGATTTTGAGTGGAATCACAATCGTTCAATATCACTAAAATTGTAAAACCATAGGACTTTAAGATTTCAATCGATATCACTATTGAGACTCCCACCATCCACCTTGTACTTTTCACCTTAGTATGTTGCACTTCCATTATGCACCATGCACATTAGAATGATGCAATTGCACAATTCACAATGCACCGTGCACTATGGTATGGTTCACTTTAATTATGCTTTATGCACAATTTGCATAAGTACGTTGCACTTCCATTATGCACCATGCAAGTTGTACCGTGTTACAAGCACTATTAATATTCATTGTCAACCTCGATATTTTGTATTTCGACCATTTGCAATGAAACGTGCACCTTGGTACCGTTCAATTCCACTATGCATAGTGCACCTTAGTATGGTGCACTTTCAACAAGGTAGTGAAATGGCCGAGTCGATGAGATCGAAAAATGAACTAAATTTGTAATAGTAGAATCGAACCGTAAATTCGTAAGATTTCACGACTTTATATAATAATAAATTTAAAGAAGAAATGCATTAGTTTTATACGATTTTTATTATTTTAATTTTCACTTATTCCTCAAATAAGAAAATTCTATCAATAAATTACTAATAATACCTAGATTTTTTTTATTCTATGCCAAATTAATGAAAGAAAATGACAAATGGGCAATTTTTCCTAATTTCACTAAACACCGATTTTGAGTGGAATCACAATCGTTCAATATCACTAAAATTGTAAAACCATAGGACTTTAAGATTTCAATCGATATCACTATTGAGACTCCCACCATCCACCTTGTACTTTTCACCTTAGTATGTTGCACTTCCATTATGCACCATGCACATTAGAATGATGCAATTGCACAATTCACAATGCACCGTGCACTATGGTATGGTTCACTTTAATTATGCTTTATGCACAATTTGCATAAGTACGTTGCACTTCCATTATGCACCATGCAAGTTGTACCGTGTTACGGTGCACTATTAATATTCATTGTCAACCTCGATATTTTGTATTTCGACCATTTGCAATGAAACGTGCACCTTGGTACCGTTCAATTCCACTATGCATAGTGCACCTTAGTATGGTGCACTTTCAGCAAGGTAGTGAAATGGCCGAGTCGGATGAGATCGAAAAATGAACTAAATTTGTAATAGTAGAATCGAACCGTAAATTCGTAAGATTTCACGACTTTATATAATAATAAATTTAAAGAAGAAATGCATTAGTTTTATACGATTTTTATTATTTTAATTTTCACTTATTCCTCAAATAAGAAAATTCTATCAATAAATTACTAATAATACCTAGATTTTTTTTATTCTATGCCAAATTAATGAAAGAAAATGACAAATGGGCAATTTTTCCTAATTTCACTAAACACCGATTTTGAGTGGAATCACAATCGTTCAATATCACTAAAATTGTAAAACCATAGGACTTTAAGATTTCAATCGATATCACTATTGAGACTCCCACCATCCACCTTGTACTTTTCACCTTAGTATGTTGCACTTCCATTATGCACCATGCACATTAGAATGATGCAATTGCACAATTCACAATGCACCGTGCACTATGGTATGGTTCACTTTAATTATGCTTTATGCACAATTTGCATAAGTACGTTGCACTTCCATTATGCACCATGCAAGTTGTACCGTGTTACGTTGCACTATTAATATTCATTGTCAACCTCGATATTTTGTATTTCGACCATTTGCAATGAAACGTGCACCTTGGTACCGTTCAATTCCACTATGCATAGTGCACCTTAGTATGGTGCACTTTCAACAAGGTAGTGAAATGGCCGAGTCAGGATGAGATCGAAAAATGAACTAAATTTGTAATAGTAGAATCGAACCGTAAATTCGTAAGATTTCACGACTTTATATAATAATAAATTTAAAGAAGAAATGCATTAGTTTTATACGATTTTTATTATTTTAATTTTCACTTATTCCTCAAATAAGAAAATTCTATCAATAAATTACTAATAATACCTAGATTTTTTTTATTCTATGCCAAATTAATGAAAGAAAATGACAAATGGGCAATTTTTCCTAATTTCACTAAACACCGATTTTGAGTGGAATCATAATCGTTCAACACCACTAAAATTGTAAAACCATAGGACTTTAAGATTTCAATCGATATCACTATTGAGACTCCCACCATCCACCTTGTACTTTTCACCTTAGTATGTTGCACTTCCATTATGCACCATGCACATTAGAATGATGCAATTGCACAATTCACAATGCACCGTGCACTATGGTATGGTTCACTTTAATTATGCTTTATGCACAATTTGCATAAGTACGTTGCACTTCCATTATGCACCATGCAAGTTGTACCGTGTTACAGTGCACTATTAATATTCATTGTCAACCTCGATATTTTGTATTTCGACCATTTGCAATGAAACGTGCACCTTGGTACCGTTCAATTCCACTATGCATAGTGCACCTTAGTATGGTGCACTTTCAGCAAGGTAGTGAAATGGCCGAGTCAATGAGATCGAAAAATGAACTAAATTTGTAATAGTAGAATCGAACCGTAAATTCGTAAGATTTCACGACTTTATATAATAATAAATTTAAAGAAGAAATGCATTAGTTTTATACGATTTTTATTATTTTAATTTTCACTTATTCCTCAAATAAGAAAATTCTATCAATAAATTACTAATAATACCTAGATTTTTTTTATTCTATGCCAAATTAATGAAAGAAAATGACAAATGGGCAATTTTTCCTAATTTCACTAAACACCGATTTTGAGTGGAATCATAATCGTTCAACACCACTAAAATTGTAAAACCATAGGACTTTAAGATTTCAATCGATATCACTATTGAGACTCCCACCATCCACCTTGTACTTTTCACCTTAGTATGTTGCACTTCCATTATGCACCATGCACATTAGAATGATGCAATTGCACAATTCACAATGCACCGTGCACTATGGTATGGTTCACTTTAATTATGCTTTATGCACAATTTGCATAAGTACGTTGCACTTCCATTATGCACCATGCAAGTTGTACCGTGTTACGGTGCACTATTAATATTCATTGTCAACCTCGATATTTTGTATTTCGACCATTTGCAATGAAACGTGCACCTTGGTACCGTTCAATTCCACTATGCATAGTGCACCTTAGTATGGTGCACTTTCAACAAGGTAGTGAAATGGCCGAGTCGATGAGATCGAAAAATGAACTAAATTTGTAATAGTAGAATCGAACCGTAAATTCGTAAGATTTCACGACTTTATATAATAATAAATTTAAAGAAGAAATGCATTAGTTTTATACGATTTTTATTATTTTAATTTTCACTTATTCCTCAAATAAGAAAATTCTATCAATAAATTACTAATAATACCTAGATTTTTTTTATTCTATGCCAAATTAATGAAAGAAAATGACAAATGGGCAATTTTTCCTAATTTCACTAAACACCGATTTTGAGTGGAATCACAATCGTTCAATATCACTAAAATTGTAAAACCATAGGACTTTAAGATTTCAATCGATATCACTATTGAGACTCCCACCATCCACCTTGTACTTTTCACCTTAGTATGTTGCACTTCCATTATGCACCATGCACATTAGAATGATGCAATTGCACAATTCACAATGCACCGTGCACTATGGTATGGTTCACTTTAATTATGCTTTATGCACAATTTGCATAAGTACGTTGCACTTCCATTATGCACCATGCAAGTTGTACCGTGTTACAAGTGCACTATTAATATTCATTGTCAACCTCGATATTTTGTATTTCGACCATTTGCAATGAAACGTGCACCTTGGTACCGTTCAATTCCACTATGCATAGTGCACCTTAGTATGGTGCACTTTCAACAAGGTAGTGAAATGGCCGAGTCGATGAGATCGAAAAATGAACTAAATTTGTAATAGTAGAATCGAACCGTAAATTCGTAAGATTTCACGACTTTATATAATAATAAATTTAAAGAAGAAATGCATTAGTTTTATACGATTTTTATTATTTTAATTTTCACTTATTCCTCAAATAAGAAAATTCTATCAATAAATTACTAATAATACCTAGATTTTTTTTATTCTATGCCAAATTAATGAAAGAAAATGACAAATGGGCAATTTTTCCTAATTTCACTAAACACCGATTTTGAGTGGAATCATAATCGTTCAACACCACTAAAATTGTAAAACCATAGGACTTTAAGATTTCAATCGATATCACTATTGAGACTCCCACCATCCACCTTGTACTTTTCACCTTAGTATGTTGCACTTCCATTATGCACCATGCACATTAGAATGATGCAATTGCACAATTCACAATGCACCGTGCACTATGGTATGGTTCACTTTAATTATGCTTTATGCACAATTTGCATAAGTACGTTGCACTTCCATTATGCACCATGCAAGTTGTACCGTGTTACAGTGCACTATTAATATTCATTGTCAACCTCGATATTTTGTATTTCGACCATTTGCAATGAAACGTGCACCTTGGTACCGTTCAATTCCACTATGCATAGTGCACCTTAGTATGGTGCACTTTCAGCAAGGTAGTGAAATGGCCGAGTCAGGATGAGATCGAAAAATGAACTAAATTTGTAATAGTAGAATCGAACCGTAAATTCGTAAGATTTCACGACTTTATATAATAATAAATTTAAAGAAGAAATGCATTAGTTTTATACGATTTTTATTATTTTAATTTTCACTTATTCCTCAAATAAGAAAATTCTATCAATAAATTACTAATAATACCTAGATTTTTTTTATTCTATGCCAAATTAATGAAAGAAAATGACAAATGGGCAATTTTTCCTAATTTCACTAAACACCGATTTTGAGTGGAATCATAATCGTTCAACACCACTAAAATTGTAAAACCATAGGACTTTAAGATTTCAATCGATATCACTATTGAGACTCCCACCATCCACCTTGTACTTTTCACCTTAGTATGTTGCACTTCCATTATGCACCATGCACATTAGAATGATGCAATTGCACAATTCACAATGCACCGTGCACTATGGTATGGTTCACTTTAATTATGCTTTATGCACAATTTGCATAAGTACGTTGCACTTCCATTATGCACCATGCAAGTTGTACCGTGTTACAATGCACTATTAATATTCATTGTCAGCCTCGATATTTTGTATTTCGACCATTTGCAATGAAACGTGCACCTTGGTACCGTTCAATTCCACTATGCATAGTGCACCTTAGTATGGTGCACTTTCAACAAGGTAGTGAAATGGCCGAGTCGGATGAGATCGAAAAATGAACTAAATTTGTAATAGTAGAATCGAACCGTAAATTCGTAAGATTTCACGACTTTATATAATAATAAATTTAAAGAAGAAATGCATTAGTTTTATACGATTTTTATTATTTTAATTTTCACTTATTCCTCAAATAAGAAAATTCTATCAATAAATTACTAATAATACCTAGATTTTTTTTATTCTATGCCAAATTAATGAAAGAAAATGACAAATGGGCAATTTTTCCTAATTTCACTAAACACCGATTTTGAGTGGAATCACAATCGTTCAATATCACTAAAATTGTAAAACCATAGGACTTTAAGATTTCAATCGATATCACTATTGAGACTCCCACCATCCACCTTGTACTTTTCACCTTAGTATGTTGCACTTCCATTATGCACCATGCACATTAGAATGATGCAATTGCACAATTCACAATGCACCGTGCACTATGGTATGGTTCACTTTAATTATGCTTTATGCACAATTTGCATAAGTACGTTGCACTTCCATTATGCACCATGCAAGTTGTACCGTGTTACGGTGCACTATTAATATTCATTGTCAACCTCGATATTTTGTATTTCGACCATTTGCAATGAAACGTGCACCTTGGTACCGTTCAATTCCACTATGCATAGTGCACCTTAGTATGGTGCACTTTCAACAAGGTAGTGAAATGGCCGAGTCGAGATGAGATCGAAAAATGAACTAAATTTGTAATAGTAGAATCGAACCGTAAATTCGTAAGATTTCACGACTTTATATAATAATAAATTTAAAGAAGAAATGCATTAGTTTTATACGATTTTTATTATTTTAATTTTCACTTATTCCTCAAATAAGAAAATTCTATCAATAAATTACTAATAATACCTAGATTTTTTTTATTCTATGCCAAATTAATGAAAGAAAATGACAAATGGGCAATTTTTCCTAATTTCACTAAACACCGATTTTGAGTGGAATCATAATCGTTCAATACCACTAAAATTATAAAACCATAGGACTTTAAGATTTCAATCGATATCACTATTGAGACTCCCACCATCCACCTTGTACTTTTCACCTTAGTATGTTGCACTTCCATTATGCACCATGCACATTAGAATGATGCAATTGCACAATTCACAATGCACCGTGCACTATGGTATGGTTCACTTTAATTATGCTTTATGCACAATTTGCATAAGTACGTTGCACTTCCATTATGCACCATGCAAGTTGTACCGTGTTACGTTGCACTATTAATATTCATTGTCAACCTCGATATTTTGTATTTCGACCATTTGCAATGAAACGTGCACCTTGGTACCGTTCAATTCCACTATGCATAGTGCACCTTAGTATGGTGCACTTTCAACAAGGTAGTGAAATGGCCGAGTCGATGAGATCGAAAAATGAACTAAATTTGTAATAGTAGAATCGAACCGTAAATTCGTAAGATTTCACGACTTTATATAATAATAAATTTAAAGAAGAAATGCATTAGTTTTATACGATTTTTATTATTTTAATTTTCACTTATTCCTCAAATAAGAAAATTCTATCAATAAATTACTAATAATACCTAGATTTTTTTTATTCTATGCCAAATTAATGAAAGAAAATGACAAATGGGCAATTTTTCCTAATTTCACTAAACACCGATTTTGAGTGGAATCACAATCGTTCAATATCACTAAAATTGTAAAACCATAGGACTTTAAGATTTCAATCGATATCACTATTGAGACTCCCACCATCCACCTTGTACTTTTCACCTTAGTATGTTGCACTTCCATTATGCACCATGCACATTAGAATGATGCAATTGCACAATTCACAATGCACCGTGCACTATGGTATGGTTCACTTTAATTATGCTTTATGCACAATTTGCATAAGTACGTTGCACTTCCATTATGCACCATGCAAGTTGTACCGTGTTACGGTGCACTATTAATATTCATTGTCAACCTCGATATTTTGTATTTCGACCATTTGCAATGAAACGTGCACCTTGGTACCGTTCAATTCCACTATGCATAGTGCACCTTAGTATGGTGCACTTTCAACAAGGTAGTGAAATGGCCGAGTCGATGAGATCGAAAAATGAACTAAATTTGTAATAGTAGAATCGAACCGTAAATTCGTAAGATTTCACGACTTTATATAATAATAAATTTAAAGAAGAAATGCATTAGTTTTATACGATTTTTATTATTTTAATTTTCACTTATTCCTCAAATAAGAAAATTCTATCAATAAATTACTAATAATACCTAGATTTTTTTTATTCTATGCCAAATTAATGAAAGAAAATGACAAATGGGCAATTTTTCCTAATTTCACTAAACACCGATTTTGTGTGGAATCATAATCGTTCAATACCACTAAAATTATAAAACCATAGGACTTTAAGATTTCAATCGATATCACTATTGACACTCCCACCATCCACCTTGTACTTTTCACCTTAGTATGTTGCACTTCCATTATGCACCATGCACATTAGAATGATGCAATTGCACAATTCACAATGCACCGTGCACTATGGTATGGTTCACTTTAATTATGCTTTATGCACAATTTGCATAAGTACGTTGCACTTCCATTATGCACCATGCAAGTTGTACCGTGTTACGGTGCACTATTAATATTCATTGTCAACCTCGATATTTTGTATTTCGACCATTTGCAATGAAACGTGCACCTTGGTACCGTTCAATTCCACTATGCATAGTGCACCTTAGTATGGTGCACTTTCAACAAGGTAGTGAAATGGCCGAGTCAGGATGAGATCGAAAAATGAACTAAATTTGTAATAGTAGAATCGAACCGTAAATTCGTAAGATTTCACGACTTTTTATAATAATAAATTTAAAGAAGAAATGCATTAGTTTTATACGATTTTTATTATTTTAATTTTCACTTATTCCTCAAATAAGAAAATTCTATCAATAAATTACTAATAATACCTAGATTTTTTTTATTCTATGCCAAATTAATGAAAGAAAATGACAAATGGGCAATTTTTCCTAATTTCACTAAACACCGATTTTGAGTGGAATCACAATCGTTCAATATCACTAAAATTGTAAAACCATAGGACTTTAAGATTTCAATCGATATCACTATTGAGACTCCCACCATCCACCTTGTACTTTTCACCTTAGTATGTTGCACTTCCATTATGCACCATGCACATTAGAATGATGCAATTGCACAATTCACAATGCACCGTGCACTATGGTATGGTTCACTTTAATTATGCTTTATGCACAATTTGCATAAGTACGTTGCACTTCCATTATGCACCATGCAAGTTGTACCGTGTTACGGTGCACTATTAATATTCATTGTCAACCTCGATATTTTGTATTTCGACCATTTGCAATGAAACGTGCACCTTGGTACCGTTCAATTCCACTATGCATAGTGCACCTTAGTATGGTGCACTTTCAACAAGGTAGTGAAATGGCCGAGTCAGGATGAGATCGAAAAATGAACTAAATTTGTAATAGTAGAATCGAACCGTAAATTCGTAAGATTTCACGACTTTATATAATAATAAATTTAAAGAAGAAATGCATTAGTTTTATACGATTTTTATTATTTTAATTTTCACTTATTCCTCAAATAAGAAAATTCTATCAATAAATTACTAATAATACCTAGATTTTTTTTATTCTATGCCAAATTAATGAAAGAAAATGACAAATGGGCAATTTTTCCTAATTTCACTAAACACCGATTTTGAGTGGAATCATAATCGTTCAATACCACTAAAATTATAAAACCATAGGACTTTAAGATTTCAATCGATATCACTATTGACACTCCCACCATCCACCTTGTACTTTTCACCTTAGTATGTTGCACTTCCATTATGCACCATGCACATTAGAATGATGCAATTGCACAATTCACAATGCACCGTGCACTATGGTATGGTTCACTTTAATTATGCTTTATGCACAATTTGCATAAGTACGTTGCACTTCCATTATGCACCATGCAAGTTGTACCGTGTTACGGTGCACTATTAATATTCATTGTCAACCTCGATATTTTGTATTTCGACCATTTGCAATGAAACGTGCACCTTGGTACCGTTCAATTCCACTATGCATAGTGCACCTTAGTATGGTGCACTTTCAACAAGGTAGTGAAATGGCCGAGTCAGGATGAGATCGAAAAATGAACTAAATTTGTAATAGTAGAATCGAACCGTAAATTCGTAAGATTTCACGACTTTATATAATAATAAATTTAAAGAAGAAATGCATTAGTTTTATACGATTTTTATTATTTTAATTTTCACTTATTCCTCAAATAAGAAAATTCTATCAATAAATTACTAATAATACCTAGATTTTTTTTATTCTATGCCAAATTAATGAAAGAAAATGACAAATGGGCAATTTTTCCTAATTTCACTAAACACCGATTTTGAGTGGAATCATAATCGTTCAATACCACTAAAATTATAAAACCATAGGACTTTAAGATTTCAATCGATATCACTATTGAGACTCCCACCATCCACCTTGTACTTTTCACCTTAGTATGTTGCACTTCCATTATGCACCATGCACATTAGAATGATGCAATTGCACAATTCACAATGCACCGTGCACTATGGTATGGTTCACTTTAATTATGCTTTATGCACAATTTGCATAAGTACGTTGCACTTCCATTATGCACCATGCAAGTTGTACCGTGTTACGGTGCACTATTAATATTCATTGTCAGCCTCGATATTTTGTATTTCGACCATTTGCAATGAAACGTGCACCTTGGTACCGTTCAATTCCACTATGCATAGTGCACCTTAGTATGGTGCACTTTCAACAAGGTAGTGAAATGGCCGAGTCAGGATGAGATCGAAAAATGAACTAAATTGGTAATAGTAGAATCGAACCGTAAATTCGTATGATTTCACGACTTTTTATAATAATAAATTTAAAGAAGAAATGCATTAGTTTTATACGATTTTTATTATTTTAATTTTCACTTATTCCTCAAATAAGAAAATTCTATCAATAAATTACTAATAATACCTAGATTTTTTTTATTCTATGCCAAATTAATGAAAGAAAATGACAAATGGGCAATTTTTCCTAATTTCACTAAACACCGATTTTGTGTGGAATCATAATCGTTCAATACCACTAAAATTATAAAACCATAGGACTTTAAGATTTCAATCGATATCACTATTGACACTCCCACCATCCACCTTGTACTTTTCACCTTAGTATGTTGCACTTCCATTATGCACCATGCACATTAGAATGATGCAATTGCACAATTCACAATGCACCGTGCACTATGGTATGGTTCACTTTAATTATGCTTTATGCACAATTTGCATAAGTACGTTGCACTTCCATTATGCACCATGCAAGTTGTACCGTGTTACGATGCACTATTAATATTCATTGTCAACCTCGATATTTTGTATTTCGACCATTTGCAATGAAACGTGCACCTTGGTACCGTTCAATTCCACTATGCATAGTGCACCTTAGTATGGTGCACTTTCAACAAGGTAGTGAAATGGCCGAGTCGGATGAGATCGAAAAATGAACTAAATTTGTAATAGTAGAATCGAACCGTAAATTCGTAAGATTTCACGACTTTATATAATAATAAATTTAAAGAAGAAATGCATTAGTTTTATACGATTTTTATTATTTTAATTTTCACTTATTCCTCAAATAAGAAAATTCTATCAATAAATTACTAATAATACCTAGATTTTTTTTTTCTATGCCAAATTAATGAAAGAAAATGACAAATGGGCAATTTTTCCTAATTTCACTAAACACCGATTTTGAGTGGAATCATAATCGTTCAATATCACTAAAATTGTAAAACCATAGGACTTTAAGATTTCAATCGATATCACTATTGAGACTCCCACCATCCACCTTGTACTTTTCACCTTAGTATGTTGCACTTCCATTATGCACCATGCACATTAGAATGATGCAATTGCACAATTCACAATGCACCGTGCACTATGGTATGGTTCACTTTAATTATGCTTTATGCACAATTTGCATAAGTACGTTGCACTTCCATTATGCACCATGCAAGTTGTACCGTGTTACGGCACTATTAATATTCATTGTCAACCTCGATATTTTGTATTTCGACCATTTGCAATGAAACGTGCACCTTGGTACCGTTCAATTCCACTATGCATAGTGCACCTTAGTATGGTGCACTTTCAACAAGGTAGTGAAATGGCCGAGTCGATGAGATCGAAAAATGAACTAAATTTGTAATAGTAGAATCGAACCGTAAATTCGTAAGATTTCACGACTTTATATAATAATAAATTTAAAGAAGAAATGCATTAGTTTTATACGATTTTTATTATTTTAATTTTCACTTATTCCTCAAATAAGAAAATTCTATCAATAAATTACTAATAATACCTAGATTTTTTTTATTCTATGCCAAATTAATGAAAGAAAATGACAAATGGGCAATTTTTCCTAATTTCACTAAACACCGATTTTGAGTGGAATCATAATCGTTCAATACCACTAAAATTATAAAACCATAGGACTTTAAGATTTCAATCGATATCACTATTGAGACTCCCACCATCCACCTTGTACTTTTCACCTTAGTATGTTGCACTTCCATTATGCACCATGCACATTAGAATGATGCAATTGCACAATTCACAATGCACCGTGCACTATGGTATGGTTCACTTTAATTATGCTTTATGCACAATTTGCATAAGTACGTTGCACTTCCATTATGCACCATGCAAGTTGTACCGTGTTACGGTGCACTATTAATATTCATTGTCAACCTCGATATTTTGTATTTCGACCATTTGCAATGAAACGTGCACCTTGGTACCGTTCAATTCCACTATGCATAGTGCACCTTAGTATGGTGCACTTTCAGCAAGGTAGTGAAATGGCCGAGTCAGGATGAGATCGAAAAATGAACTAAATTTGTAATAGTAGAATCGAACCGTAAATTCGTAAGATTTCACGACTTTATATAATAATAAATTTAAAGAAGAAATGCATTAGTTTTATACGATTTTTATTATTTTAATTTTCACTTATTCCTCAAATAAGAAAATTCTATCAATAAATTACTAATAATACCTAGATTTTTTTTATTCTATGCCAAATTAATGAAAGAAAATGACAAATGGGCAATTTTTCCTAATTTCACTAAACACCGATTTTGAGTGGAATCATAATCGTTCAATACCACTAAAATTATAAAACCATAGGACTTTAAGATTTCAATCGATATCACTATTGAGACTCCCACCATCCACCTTGTACTTTTCACCTTAGTATGTTGCACTTCCATTATGCACCATGCACATTAGAATGATGCAATTGCACAATTCACAATGCACCGTGCACTATGGTATGGTTCACTTTAATTATGCTTTATGCACAATTTGCATAAGTACGTTGCACTTCCATTATGCACCATGCAAGTTGTACCGTGTTACGGTACACTATTAATATTCATTGTCAACCTCGATATTTTGTATTTCGACCATTTGCAATGAAACGTGCACCTTGGTACCGTTCAATTCCACTATGCATAGTGCACCTTAGTATGGTGCACTTTCAACAAGGTAGTGAAATGGCCGAGTCAGGATGAGATCGAAAAATGAACTAAATTTGTAATAGTAGAATCGAACCGTAAATTCGTAAGATTTCACGACTTTATATAATAATAAATTTAAAGAAGAAATGCATTAGTTTTATACGATTTTTATTATTTTAATTTTCACTTATTCCTCAAATAAGAAAATTCTATCAATAAATTACTAATAATACCTAGATTTTTTTTATTCTATGCCAAATTAATGAAAGAAAATGACAAATGGGCAATTTTTCCTAATTTCACTAAACACCGATTTTGAGTGGAATCATAATCGTTCAATACCACTAAAATTATAAAACCATAGGACTTTAAGATTTCAATCGATATCACTATTGAGACTCCCACCATCCACCTTGTACTTTTCACCTTAGTATGTTGCACTTCCATTATGCACCATGCACATTAGAATGATGCAATTGCACAATTCACAATGCACCGTGCACTATGGTATGGTTCACTTTAATTATGCTTTATGCACAATTTGCATAAGTACGTTGCACTTCCATTATGCACCATGCAAGTTGTACCGTGTTACGGTGCACTATTAATATTCATTGTCAACCTCGATATTTTGTATTTCGACCATTTGCAATGAAACGTGCACCTTGGTACCGTTCAATTCCACTATGCATAGTGCACCTTAGTATGGTGCACTTTCAGCAAGGTAGTGAAATGGCCGAGTCAGGATGAGATCGAAAAATGAACTAAATTTGTAATAGTAGAATCGAACCGTAAATTCGTAAGATTTCACGACTTTATATAATAATAAATTTAAAGAAGAAATGCATTAGTTTTATACGATTTTTATTATTTTAATTTTCACTTATTCCTCAAATAAGAAAATTCTATCAATAAATTACTAATAATACCTAGATTTTTTTTATTCTATGCCAAATTAATGAAAGAAAATGACAAATGGGCAATTTTTCCTAATTTCACTAAACACCGATTTTGAGTGGAATCACAATCGTTCAATATCACTAAAATTGTAAAACCATAGGACTTTAAGATTTCAATCGATATCACTATTGAGACTCCCACCATCCACCTTGTACTTTTCACCTTAGTATGTTGCACTTCCATTATGCACCATGCACATTAGAATGATGCAATTGCACAATTCACAATGCACCGTGCACTATGGTATGGTTCACTTTAATTATGCTTTATGCACAATTTGCATAAGTACGTTGCACTTCCATTATGCACCATGCAAGTTGTACCGTGTTACGGTGCACTATTAATATTCATTGTCAACCTCGATATTTTGTATTTCGACCATTTGCAATGAAACGTGCACCTTGGTACCGTTCAATTCCACTATGCATAGTGCACCTTAGTATGGTGCACTTTCAACAAGGTAGTGAAATGGCCGAGTCGATGAGATCGAAAAATGAACTAAATTTGTAATAGTAGAATCGAACCGTAAATTCGTAAGATTTCACGACTTTATATAATAATAAATTTAAAGAAGAAATGCATTAGTTTTATACGATTTTTATTATTTTAATTTTCACTTATTCCTCAAATAAGAAAATTCTATCAATAAATTACTAATAATACCTAGATTTTTTTTATTCTATGCCAAATTAATGAAAGAAAATGACAAATGGGCAATTTTTCCTAATTTCACTAAACACCGATTTTGAGTGGAATCATAATCGTTCAATACCACTAAAATTATAAAACCATAGGACTTTAAGATTTCAATCGATATCACTATTGAGACTCCCACCATCCACCTTGTACTTTTCACCTTAGTATGTTGCACTTCCATTATGCACCATGCACATTAGAATGATGCAATTGCACAATTCACAATGCACCGTGCACTATGGTATGGTTCACTTTAATTATGCTTTATGCACAATTTGCATAAGTACGTTGCACTTCCATTATGCACCATGCAAGTTGTACCGTGTTACGGTGCACTATTAATATTCATTGTCAACCTCGATATTTTGTATTTCGACCATTTGCAATGAAACGTGCACCTTGGTACCGTTCAATTCCACTATGCATAGTGCACCTTAGTATGGTGCACTTTCAACAAGGTAGTGAAATGGCCGAGTCGATGAGATCGAAAAATGAACTAAATTTGTAATAGTAGAATCGAACCGTAAATTCGTAAGATTTCACGACTTTATATAATAATAAATTTAAAGAAGAAATGCATTAGTTTTATACGATTTTTATTATTTTAATTTTCACTTATTCCTCAAATAAGAAAATTCTATCAATAAATTACTAATAATACCTAGATTTTTTTTATTCTATGCCAAATTAATGAAAGAAAATGACAAATGGGCAATTTTTCCTAATTTCACTAAACACCGATTTTGAGTGGAATCATAATCGTTCAATACCACTAAAATTATAAAACCATAGGACTTTAAGATTTCAATCGATATCACTATTGAGACTCCCACCATCCACCTTGTACTTTTCACCTTAGTATGTTGCACTTCCATTATGCACCATGCACATTAGAATGATGCAATTGCACAATTCACAATGCACCGTGCACTATGGTATGGTTCACTTTAATTATGCTTTATGCACAATTTGCATAAGTACGTTGCACTTCCATTATGCACCATGCAAGTTGTACCGTGTTACGGTGCACTATTAATATTCATTGTCAACCTCGATATTTTGTATTTCGACCATTTGCAATGAAACGTGCACCTTGGTACCGTTCAATTCCACTATGCATAGTGCACCTTAGTATGGTGCACTTTCAGCAAGGTAGTGAAATGGCCGAGTCGATGAGATCGAAAAATGAACTAAATTTGTAATAGTAGAATCGAACCGTAAATTCGTAAGATTTCACGACTTTATATAATAATAAATTTAAAGAAGAAATGCATTAGTTTTATACGATTTTTATTATTTTAATTTTCACTTATTCCTCAAATAAGAAAATTCTATCAATAAATTACTAATAATACCTAGATTTTTTTTATTCTATGCCAAATTAATGAAAGAAAATGACAAATGGGCAATTTTTCCTAATTTCACTAAACACCGATTTTGTGTGGAATCATAATCGTTCAATACCACTAAAATTATAAAACCATAGGACTTTAAGATTTCAATCGATATCACTATTGACACTCCCACCATCCACCTTGTACTTTTCACCTTAGTATGTTGCACTTCCATTATGCACCATGCACATTAGAATGATGCAATTGCACAATTCACAATGCACCGTGCACTATGGTATGGTTCACTTTAATTATGCTTTATGCACAATTTGCATAAGTACGTTGCACTTCCATTATGCACCATGCAAGTTGTACCGTGTTACAGTGCACTATTAATATTCATTGTCAACCTCGATATTTTGTATTTCGACCATTTGCAATGAAACGTGCACCTTGGTACCGTTCAATTCCACTATGCATAGTGCACCTTAGTATGGTGCACTTTCAGCAAGGTAGTGAAATGGCCGAGTCAATGAGATCGAAAAATGAACTAAATTTGTAATAGTAGAATCGAACCGTAAATTCGTAAGATTTCACGACTTTATATAATAATAAATTTAAAGAAGAAATGCATTAGTTTTATACGATTTTTATTATTTTAATTTTCACTTATTCCTCAAATAAGAAAATTCTATCAATAAATTACTAATAATACCTAGATTTTTTTTATTCTATGCCAAATTAATGAAAGAAAATGACAAATGGGCAATTTTTCCTAATTTCACTAAACACCGATTTTGAGTGGAATCATAATCGTTCAATACCACTAAAATTATAAAACCATAGGACTTTAAGATTTCAATCGATATCACTATTGAGACTCCCACCATCCACCTTGTACTTTTCACCTTAGTATGTTGCACTTCCATTATGCACCATGCACATTAGAATGATGCAATTGCACAATTCACAATGCACCGTGCACTATGGTATGGTTCACTTTAATTATGCTTTATGCACAATTTGCATAAGTACGTTGCACTTCCATTATGCACCATGCAAGTTGTACCGTGTTACGGTGCACTATTAATATTCATTGTCAACCTCGATATTTTGTATTTCGACCATTTGCAATGAAACGTGCACCTTGGTACCGTTCAATTCCACTATGCATAGTGCACCTTAGTATGGTGCACTTTCAGCAAGGTAGTGAAATGGCCGAGTCGATGAGATCGAAAAATGAACTAAATTTGTAATAGTAGAATCGAACCGTAAATTCGTAAGATTTCACGACTTTATATAATAATAAATTTAAAGAAGAAATGCATTAGTTTTATACGATTTTTATTATTTTAATTTTCACTTATTCCTCAAATAAGAAAATTCTATCAATAAATTACTAATAATACCTAGATTTTTTTTATTCTATGCCAAATTAATGAAAGAAAATGACAAATGGGCAATTTTTCCTAATTTCACTAAACACCGATTTTGAGTGGAATCATAATCGTTCAATACCACTAAAATTATAAAACCATAGGACTTTAAGATTTCAATCGATATCACTATTGACACTCCCACCATCCACCTTGTACTTTTCACCTTAGTATGTTGCACTTCCATTATGCACCATGCACATTAGAATGATGCAATTGCACAATTCACAATGCACCGTGCACTATGGTATGGTTCACTTTAATTATGCTTTATGCACAATTTGCATAAGTACGTTGCACTTCCATTATGCACCATGCAAGTTGTACCGTGTTACGTGCACTATTAATATTCATTGTCAACCTCGATATTTTGTATTTCGACCATTTGCAATGAAACGTGCACCTTGGTACCGTTCAATTCCACTATGCATAGTGCACCTTAGTATGGTGCACTTTCAGCAAGGTAGTGAAATGGCCGAGTCGGGATGAGATCGAAAAATGAACTAAATTTGTAATAGTAGAATCGAACCGTAAATTCGTAAGATTTCACGACTTTATATAATAATAAATTTAAAGAAGAAATGCATTAGTTTTATACGATTTTTATTATTTTAATTTTCACTTATTCCTCAAATAAGAAAATTCTATCAATAAATTACTAATAATACCTAGATTTTTTTTATTCTATGCCAAATTAATGAAAGAAAATGACAAATGGGCAATTTTTCCTAATTTCACTAAACACCGATTTTGAGTGGAATCATAATCGTTCAACACCACTAAAATTGTAAAACCATAGGACTTTAAGATTTCAATCGATATCACTATTGAGACTCCCACCATCCACCTTGTACTTTTCACCTTAGTATGTTGCACTTCCATTATGCACCATGCACATTAGAATGATGCAATTGCACAATTCACAATGCACCGTGCACTATGGTATGGTTCACTTTAATTATGCTTTATGCACAATTTGCATAAGTACGTTGCACTTCCATTATGCACCATGCAAGTTGTACCGTGTTACGGTGCACTATTAATATTCATTGTCAACCTCGATATTTTGTATTTCGACCATTTGCAATGAAACGTGCACCTTGGTACCGTTCAATTCCACTATGCATAGTGCACCTTAGTATGGTGCACTTTCAACAAGGTAGTGAAATGGCCGAGTCGATGAGATCGAAAAATGAACTAAATTTGTAATAGTAGAATCGAACCGTAAATTCGTAAGATTTCACGACTTTATATAATAATAAATTTAAAGAAGAAATGCATTAGTTTTATACGATTTTTATTATTTTAATTTTCACTTATTCCTCAAATAAGAAAATTCTATCAATAAATTACTAATAATACCTAGATTTTTTTTATTCTATGCCAAATTAATGAAAGAAAATGACAAATGGGCAATTTTTCCTAATTTCACTAAACACCGATTTTGAGTGGAATCATAATCGTTCAACACCACTAAAATTGTAAAACCATAGGACTTTAAGATTTCAATCGATATCACTATTGAGACTCCCACCATCCACCTTGTACTTTTCACCTTAGTATGTTGCACTTCCATTATGCACCATGCACATTAGAATGATGCAATTGCACAATTCACAATGCACCGTGCACTATGGTATGGTTCACTTTAATTATGCTTTATGCACAATTTGCATAAGTACGTTGCACTTCCATTATGCACCATGCAAGTTGTACCGTGTTACAGTGCACTATTAATATTCATTGTCAACCTCGATATTTTGTATTTCGACCATTTGCAATGAAACGTGCACCTTGGTACCGTTCAATTCCACTATGCATAGTGCACCTTAGTATGGTGCACTTTCAACAAGGTAGTGAAATGGCCGAGTCGATGAGATCGAAAAATGAACTAAATTTGTAATAGTAGAATCGAACCGTAAATTCGTAAGATTTCACGACTTTATATAATAATAAATTTAAAGAAGAAATGCATTAGTTTTATACGATTTTTATTATTTTAATTTTCACTTATTCCTCAAATAAGAAAATTCTATCAATAAATTACTAATAATACCTAGATTTTTTTTATTCTATGCCAAATTAATGAAAGAAAATGACAAATGGGCAATTTTTCCTAATTTCACTAAACACCGATTTTGAGTGGAATCACAATCGTTCAATATCACTAAAATTGTAAAACCATAGGACTTTAAGATTTCAATCGATATCACTATTGAGACTCCCACCATCCACCTTGTACTTTTCACCTTAGTATGTTGCACTTCCATTATGCACCATGCACATTAGAATGATGCAATTGCACAATTCACAATGCACCGTGCACTATGGTATGGTTCACTTTAATTATGCTTTATGCACAATTTGCATAAGTACGTTGCACTTCCATTATGCACCATGCAAGTTGTACCGTGTTACGTGCACTATTAATATTCATTGTCAACCTCGATATTTTGTATTTCGACCATTTGCAATGAAACGTGCACCTTGGTACCGTTCAATTCCACTATGCATAGTGCACCTTAGTATGGTGCACTTTCAGCAAGGTAGTGAAATGGCCGAGTCGATGAGATCGAAAAATGAACTAAATTTGTAATAGTAGAATCGAACCGTAAATTCGTAAGATTTCACGACTTTATATAATAATAAATTTAAAGAAGAAATGCATTAGTTTTATACGATTTTTATTATTTTAATTTTCACTTATTCCTCAAATAAGAAAATTCTATCAATAAATTACTAATAATACCTAGATTTTTTTTATTCTATGCCAAATTAATGAAAGAAAATGACAAATGGGCAATTTTTCCTAATTTCACTAAACACCGATTTTGAGTGGAATCATAATCGTTCAACACCACTAAAATTGTAAAACCATAGGACTTTAAGATTTCAATCGATATCACTATTGAGACTCCCACCATCCACCTTGTACTTTTCACCTTAGTATGTTGCACTTCCATTATGCACCATGCACATTAGAATGATGCAATTGCACAATTCACAATGCACCGTGCACTATGGTATGGTTCACTTTAATTATGCTTTATGCACAATTTGCATAAGTACGTTGCACTTCCATTATGCACCATGCAAGTTGTACCGTGTTACAGTGCACTATTAATATTCATTGTCAACCTCGATATTTTGTATTTCGACCATTTGCAATGAAACGTGCACCTTGGTACCGTTCAATTCCACTATGCATAGTGCACCTTAGTATGGTGCACTTTCAACAAGGTAGTGAAATGGCCGAGTCAGATGAGATCGAAAAATGAACTAAATTTGTAATAGTAGAATCGAACCGTAAATTCGTAAGATTTCACGACTTTATATAATAATAAATTTAAAGAAGAAATGCATTAGTTTTATACGATTTTTATTATTTTAATTTTCACTTATTCCTCAAATAAGAAAATTCTATCAATAAATTACTAATAATACCTAGATTTTTTTTATTCTATGCCAAATTAATGAAAGAAAATGACAAATGGGCAATTTTTCCTAATTTCACTAAACACCGATTTTGAGTGGAATCATAATCGTTCAACACCACTAAAATTGTAAAACCATAGGACTTTAAGATTTCAATCGATATCACTATTGAGACTCCCACCATCCACCTTGTACTTTTCACCTTAGTATGTTGCACTTCCATTATGCACCATGCACATTAGAATGATGCAATTGCACAATTCACAATGCACCGTGCACTATGGTATGGTTCACTTTAATTATGCTTTATGCACAATTTGCATAAGTACGTTGCACTTCCATTATGCACCATGCAAGTTGTACCGTGTTACAATGCACTATTAATATTCATTGTCAGCCTCGATATTTTGTATTTCGACCATTTGCAATGAAACGTGCACCTTGGTACCGTTCAATTCCACTATGCATAGTGCACCTTAGTATGGTGCACTTTCAGCAAGGTAGTGAAATGGCCGAGTCAATGAGATCGAAAAATGAACTAAATTTGTAATAGTAGAATCGAACCGTAAATTCGTAAGATTTCACGACTTTATATAATAATAAATTTAAAGAAGAAATGCATTAGTTTTATACGATTTTTATTATTTTAATTTTCACTTATTCCTCAAATAAGAAAATTCTATCAATAAATTACTAATAATACCTAGATTTTTTTTATTCTATGCCAAATTAATGAAAGAAAATGACAAATGGGCAATTTTTCCTAATTTCACTAAACACCGATTTTGAGTGGAATCATAATCGTTCAACACCACTAAAATTGTAAAACCATAGGACTTTAAGATTTCAATCGATATCACTATTGAGACTCCCACCATCCACCTTGTACTTTTCACCTTAGTATGTTGCACTTCCATTATGCACCATGCACATTAGAATGATGCAATTGCACAATTCACAATGCACCGTGCACTATGGTATGGTTCACTTTAATTATGCTTTATGCACAATTTGCATAAGTACGTTGCACTTCCATTATGCACCATGCAAGTTGTACCGTGTTACGGTGCACTATTAATATTCATTGTCAACCTCGATATTTTGTATTTCGACCATTTGCAATGAAACGTGCACCTTGGTACCGTTCAATTCCACTATGCATAGTGCACCTTAGTATGGTGCACTTTCAGCAAGGTAGTGAAATGGCCGAGTCGATGAGATCGAAAAATGAACTAAATTTGTAATAGTAGAATCGAACCGTAAATTCGTAAGATTTCACGACTTTATATAATAATAAATTTAAAGAAGAAATGCATTAGTTTTATACGATTTTTATTATTTTAATTTTCACTTATTCCTCAAATAAGAAAATTCTATCAATAAATTACTAATAATACCTAGATTTTTTTTATTCTATGCCAAATTAATGAAAGAAAATGACAAATGGGCAATTTTTCCTAATTTCACTAAACACCGATTTTGAGTGGAATCATAATCGTTCAACACCACTAAAATTGTAAAACCATAGGACTTTAAGATTTCAATCGATATCACTATTGAGACTCCCACCATCCACCTTGTACTTTTCACCTTAGTATGTTGCACTTCCATTATGCACCATGCACATTAGAATGATGCAATTGCACAATTCACAATGCACCGTGCACTATGGTATGGTTCACTTTAATTATGCTTTATGCACAATTTGCATAAGTACGTTGCACTTCCATTATGCACCATGCAAGTTGTACCGTGTTACAAGGCACTATTAATATTCATTGTCAACCTCGATATTTTGTATTTCGACCATTTGCAATGAAACGTGCACCTTGGTACCGTTCAATTCCACTATGCATAGTGCACCTTAGTATGGTGCACTTTCAGCAAGGTAGTGAAATGGCCGAGTCGATGAGATCGAAAAATGAACTAAATTTGTAATAGTAGAATCGAACCGTAAATTCGTAAGATTTCACGACTTTATATAATAATAAATTTAAAGAAGAAATGCATTAGTTTTATACGATTTTTATTATTTTAATTTTCACTTATTCCTCAAATAAGAAAATTCTATCAATAAATTACTAATAATACCTAGATTTTTTTTATTCTATGCCAAATTAATGAAAGAAAATGACAAATGGGCAATTTTTCCTAATTTCACTAAACACCGATTTTGAGTGGAATCATAATCGTTCAACACCACTAAAATTGTAAAACCATAGGACTTTAAGATTTCAATCGATATCACTATTGAGACTCCCACCATCCACCTTGTACTTTTCACCTTAGTATGTTGCACTTCCATTATGCACCATGCACATTAGAATGATGCAATTGCACAATTCACAATGCACCGTGCACTATGGTATGGTTCACTTTAATTATGCTTTATGCACAATTTGCATAAGTACGTTGCACTTCCATTATGCACCATGCAAGTTGTACCGTGTTACAAGTGCACTATTAATATTCATTGTCAACCTCGATATTTTGTATTTCGACCATTTGCAATGAAACGTGCACCTTGGTACCGTTCAATTCCACTATGCATAGTGCACCTTAGTATGGTGCACTTTCAACAAGGTAGTGAAATGGCCGAGTCGATGAGATCGAAAAATGAACTAAATTTGTAATAGTAGAATCGAACCGTAAATTCGTAAGATTTCACGACTTTATATAATAATAAATTTAAAGAAGAAATGCATTAGTTTTATACGATTTTTATTATTTTAATTTTCACTTATTCCTCAAATAAGAAAATTCTATCAATAAATTACTAATAATACCTAGATTTTTTTTATTCTATGCCAAATTAATGAAAGAAAATGACAAATGGGCAATTTTTCCTAATTTCACTAAACACCGATTTTGAGTGGAATCATAATCGTTCAACACCACTAAAATTGTAAAACCATAGGACTTTAAGATTTCAATCGATATCACTATTGAGACTCCCACCATCCACCTTGTACTTTTCACCTTAGTATGTTGCACTTCCATTATGCACCATGCACATTAGAATGATGCAATTGCACAATTCACAATGCACCGTGCACTATGGTATGGTTCACTTTAATTATGCTTTATGCACAATTTGCATAAGTACGTTGCACTTCCATTATGCACCATGCAAGTTGTACCGTGTTACAGTTGCACTATTAATATTCATTGTCAACCTCGATATTTTGTATTTCGACCATTTGCAATGAAACGTGCACCTTGGTACCGTTCAATTCCACTATGCATAGTGCACCTTAGTATGGTGCACTTTCAACAAGGTAGTGAAATGGCCGAGTCGATGAGATCGAAAAATGAACTAAATTTGTAATAGTAGAATCGAACCGTAAATTCGTAAGATTTCACGACTTTATATAATAATAAATTTAAAGAAGAAATGCATTAGTTTTATACGATTTTTATTATTTTAATTTTCACTTATTCCTCAAATAAGAAAATTCTATCAATAAATTACTAATAATACCTAGATTTTTTTTATTCTATGCCAAATTAATGAAAGAAAATGACAAATGGGCAATTTTTCCTAATTTCACTAAACACCGATTTTGAGTGGAATCATAATCGTTCAACACCACTAAAATTGTAAAACCATAGGACTTTAAGATTTCAATCGATATCACTATTGAGACTCCCACCATCCACCTTGTACTTTTCACCTTAGTATGTTGCACTTCCATTATGCACCATGCACATTAGAATGATGCAATTGCACAATTCACAATGCACCGTGCACTATGGTATGGTTCACTTTAATTATGCTTTATGCACAATTTGCATAAGTACGTTGCACTTCCATTATGCACCATGCAAGTTGTACCGTGTTACAAAGGCACTATTAATATTCATTGTCAACCTCGATATTTTGTATTTCGACCATTTGCAATGAAACGTGCACCTTGGTACCGTTCAATTCCACTATGCATAGTGCACCTTAGTATGGTGCACTTTCAACAAGGTAGTGAAATGGCCGAGTCAGGATGAGATCGAAAAATGAACTGAATTGGTAATAGTAGAATCGAACCGTAAATTCGTAAGATTTCACGACTTTATATAATAATAAATTTAAAGAAGAAATGCATTAGTTTTATACGATTTTTATTATTTTAATTTTCACTTATTCCTCAAATAAGAAAATTCTATCAATAAATTACTAATAATACCTAGATTTTTTTTATTCTATGCCAAATTAATGAAAGAAAATGACAAATGGGCAATTTTTCCTAATTTCACTAAACACCGATTTTGTGTGGAATCATAATCGTTCAATACCACTAAAATTGTAAAACCATAGGACTTTAAGATTTCAATCGATATCACTATTGAGACTCCCACCATCCACCTTGTACTTTTCACCTTAGTATGTTGCACTTCCATTATGCACCATGCACATTAGAATGATGCAATTGCACAATTCACAATGCACCGTGCACTATGGTATGGTTCACTTTAATTATGCTTTATGCACAATTTGCATAAGTACGTTGCACTTCCATTATGCACCATGCAAGTTGTACCGTGTTACACAGTGCACTATTAATATTCATTGTCAACCTCGATATTTTGTATTTCGACCATTTGCAATGAAACGTGCACCTTGGTACCGTTCAATTCCACTATGCATAGTGCACCTTAGTATGGTGCACTTTCAGCAAGGTAGTGAAATGGCCGAGTCAGGATGAGATCGAAAAATGAACTAAATTTGTAATAGTAGAATCGAACCGTAAATTCGTAAGATTTCACGACTTTATATAATAATAAATTTAAAGAAGAAATGCATTAGTTTTATACGATTTTTATTATTTTAATTTTCACTTATTCCTCAAATAAGAAAATTCTATCAATAAATTACTAATAATACCTAGATTTTTTTTATTCTATGCCAAATTAATGAAAGAAAATGACAAATGGGCAATTTTTCCTAATTTCACTAAACACCGATTTTGAGTGGAATCATAATCGTTCAACACCACTAAAATTGTAAAACCATAGGACTTTAAGATTTCAATCGATATCACTATTGAGACTCCCACCATCCACCTTGTACTTTTCACCTTAGTATGTTGCACTTCCATTATGCACCATGCACATTAGAATGATGCAATTGCACAATTCACAATGCACCGTGCACTATGGTATGGTTCACTTTAATTATGCTTTATGCACAATTTGCATAAGTACGTTGCACTTCCATTATGCACCATGCAAGTTGTACCGTGTTACAAAGTGCACTATTAATATTCATTGTCAACCTCGATATTTTGTATTTCGACCATTTGCAATGAAACGTGCACCTTGGTACCGTTCAATTCCACTATGCATAGTGCACCTTAGTATGGTGCACTTTCAAGCAAGGTAGTGAAATGGCCGAGTCGATGAGATCGAAAAATGAACTAAATTTGTAATAGTAGAATCGAACCGTAAATTCGTAAGATTTCACGACTTTATATAATAATAAATTTAAAGAAGAAATGCATTAGTTTTATACGATTTTTATTATTTTAATTTTCACTTATTCCTCAAATAAGAAAATTCTATCAATAAATTACTAATAATACCTAGATTTTTTTTATTCTATGCCAAATTAATGAAAGAAAATGACAAATGGGCAATTTTTCCTAATTTCACTAAACACCGATTTTGAGTGGAATCATAATCGTTCAACACCACTAAAATTGTAAAACCATAGGACTTTAAGATTTCAATCGATATCACTATTGAGACTCCCACCATCCACCTTGTACTTTTCACCTTAGTATGTTGCACTTCCATTATGCACCATGCACATTAGAATGATGCAATTGCACAATTCACAATGCACCGTGCACTATGGTATGGTTCACTTTAATTATGCTTTATGCACAATTTGCATAAGTACGTTGCACTTCCATTATGCACCATGCAAGTTGTACCGTGTTACAAGCACTATTAATATTCATTGTCAACCTCGATATTTTGTATTTCGACCATTTGCAATGAAACGTGCACCTTGGTACCGTTCAATTCCACTATGCATAGTGCACCTTAGTATGGTGCACTTTCAGCAAGGTAGTGAAATGGCCGAGTCGATGAGATCGAAAAATGAACTAAATTTGTAATAGTAGAATCGAACCGTAAATTCGTAAGATTTCACGACTTTATATAATAATAAATTTAAAGAAGAAATGCATTAGTTTTATACGATTTTTATTATTTTAATTTTCACTTATTCCTCAAATAAGAAAATTCTATCAATAAATTACTAATAATACCTAGATTTTTTTTATTCTATGCCAAATTAATGAAAGAAAATGACAAATGGGCAATTTTTCCTAATTTCACTAAACACCGATTTTGAGTGGAATCACAATCGTTCAATATCACTAAAATTGTAAAACCATAGGACTTTAAGATTTCAATCGATATCACTATTGAGACTCCCACCATCCACCTTGTACTTTTCACCTTAGTATGTTGCACTTCCATTATGCACCATGCACATTAGAATGATGCAATTGCACAATTCACAATGCACCGTGCACTATGGTATGGTTCACTTTAATTATGCTTTATGCACAATTTGCATAAGTACGTTGCACTTCCATTATGCACCATGCAAGTTGTACCGTGTTACGTGCACTATTAATATTCATTGTCAACCTCGATATTTTGTATTTCGACCATTTGCAATGAAACGTGCACCTTGGTACCGTTCAATTCCACTATGCATAGTGCACCTTAGTATGGTGCACTTTCAGCAAGGTAGTGAAATGGCCGAGTCGATGAGATCGAAAAATGAACTAAATTTGTAATAGTAGAATCGAACCGTAAATTCGTAAGATTTCACGACTTTATATAATAATAAATTTAAAGAAGAAATGCATTAGTTTTATACGATTTTTATTATTTTAATTTTCACTTATTCCTCAAATAAGAAAATTCTATCAATAAATTACTAATAATACCTAGATTTTTTTTATTCTATGCCAAATTAATGAAAGAAAATGACAAATGGGCAATTTTTCCTAATTTCACTAAACACCGATTTTGAGTGGAATCATAATCGTTCAACACCACTAAAATTGTAAAACCATAGGACTTTAAGATTTCAATCGATATCACTATTGAGACTCCCACCATCCACCTTGTACTTTTCACCTTAGTATGTTGCACTTCCATTATGCACCATGCACATTAGAATGATGCAATTGCACAATTCACAATGCACCGTGCACTATGGTATGGTTCACTTTAATTATGCTTTATGCACAATTTGCATAAGTACGTTGCACTTCCATTATGCACCATGCAAGTTGTACCGTGTTACAGTGCACTATTAATATTCATTGTCAACCTCGATATTTTGTATTTCGACCATTTGCAATGAAACGTGCACCTTGGTACCGTTCAATTCCACTATGCATAGTGCACCTTAGTATGGTGCACTTTCAACAAGGTAGTGAAATGGCCGAGTCTGGATGAGATCGAAAAATGAACTAAATTGGTAATAGTAGAATCGAACCGTAAATTCGTAAGATTTCACGACTTTTTATAATAATAAATTTAAAGAAGAAATGCATTAGTTTTATACGATTTTTATTATTTTAATTTTCACTTATTCCTCAAATAAGAAAATTCTATCAATAAATTACTAATAATACCTAGATTTTTTTTATTCTATGCCAAATTAATGAAAGAAAATGACAAATGGGCAATTTTTCCTAATTTCACTAAACACCGATTTTGAGTGGAATCACAATCGTTCAATATCACTAAAATTGTAAAACCATAAGACTTTAAGATTTCAATCGATATCACTATTGAGACTCCCACCATCCACCTTGTACTTTTCACCTTAGTATGTTGCACTTCCATTATGCACCATGCACATTAGAATGATGCAATTGCACAATTCACAATGCACCGTGCACTATGGTATGGTTCACTTTAATTATGCTTTATGCACAATTTGCATAAGTACGTTGCACTTCCATTATGCACCATGCAAGTTGTACCGTGTTACAGTTGCACTATTAAT
>JAUJYP020001025.1:0-50924 GCA_030674075.2 Linum usitatissimum | reverse complement strand
AGACAATGAGAAGTGTGGATAGACGTCTTGAACGCATTTTGATAGGCCCAAAGCAAGTCACTCGCATCATTACTTTTATCCTTGTATAATCTGCTGTTTCGTATGAATGGAACTGTCTTGCACCTCCAGCAGTATGTACTTTCTTTCTAAAGCAACAAATCTTGCATCCATATTTATTAGCTTCACCACTCATAATGCCTTATTCTCAAGAGTGACATCTAAATGAAAAGCTTTGCCATAAACTAGTAGACAATGAGAAGTGTGGATAGACGTCTTGAACGCATTTTGATAGGCCCAAAGCGAGTCATTATGTTTGATTGACCAGTCCATCAGAAATTAATCGATTTTTTTTTCAAAAATCCACATGAGGTCATGACTCTTCAGGTCCACATGATTGCTTTCAAGTGGGTGGTAAGCGATGATCAATCGATTAGATATCCCAATGAGTTGCGAAACTCATTGGAAAATTCTCTTAAAGTGAGTACCTCGATTGCTTATGATTGTGTGACAAGCGTCGAAACGTGTGAAAAGGCATTGCATGAACTTTACCACCGCACTCGCATCATTACTTTTATCTTTGTATAATCTCTGGTTTCGTATGAATGGAACTGTCTTGCACCTCTAGCAGTATGTACTTTCTTTCTAAAGCAACAAATCGGCATCCATATTTATTAGCTTCACCACTCATAATGCCTTATTCTCAAGAGTGACATCGAAATGAAAAGCTTTGCCATAAACTAGTAGACAATGAGAAGTGTGGATAGACGTCTTGAACGCATTTTGATAGGCCCAAAGCGAGTCATTATGTTTGATTCATCAGTCCATCAGAAATTAATCGATTTTTTTTTCAAAAATCCACATGAGGTCATGACTCTTCAGGTCCACATGATTGCTTTCAAGTGGGTGGTAAGCGATGATCAATCGATTAGATATCCCAATGAGTTGCGAAACTCATTGGAAAATTCTCTTAAAGTGAGTACCTCGATTGCTTATGATTGTGTGACAAGCGTCGAAACGTGTGAAAAGGCATTGCATGAACTTTACCACCGCACTCGCATCATTACTTTTATCCCCGTATAATCTACCGGTTTCGTATGAATGGAACCCGTACTTGCACCTCTAGAAGTATGTACTTTCTTTCTAAAGCAACAAATCTTGCATCCATATTTATTAGCTTCACCACTCATAATGCCTTATTCTCAAGAGTGACATCTAAATGAAAAGCTTTGCCATAAACTAGTAGACAATGAGAAGTGTGGATAGACGTCATGAACGCATTTTGATAGGCCCAAAGCGAGTCATTATGTTTGATTGACCGAATCCATCGAAATTAATCGATTTTTTTTTCAAAAATCCACATGAGGTCATGACTCTTCGGGTCCACATGATTGCTTTCAAGTGGGTGGTAAGCGATGATCAATCGATTAGATATCCCAATGAGTTGCGAAACTCATTGGAAAATTCTCTTAAAGTGAGTATCCTCGATTGCTTATGATTGTGTGACAAGCGTCGAAACGTGTGAAAAGGCATTGCATGAACTTTACCACCGCACTCGCATCATTACTTTTATCCCTGTATAATCTCTTGGTTTCGTATGAATGGAACACATGCTCCACCTCTAGCAGTATGTACTTTCTTTCTAAAGCAACAAAGCAGCATCCATATTTATTAGCTTTCACCACTCATAATGCCGTATTCTCAAGAGTGACATCGAAATGAAAAGCTTTGCCATAAACTAGTAGACAATGAGAAGTGTGGATAGACGTCTTGAACGCATTTTGATAGGCCCAAAGCGAGTCATTATGTTTGATTCATCAGTCCATCAGAAATTAATCGATTTTTTTTTCAAAAATCCACATGAGGTCATGACTCTTCAGGTCCACATGATTGCTTTCAAGTGGGTGGTAAGCGATGATCAATCGATTAGATATCCCAATGAGTTGCGAAACTCATTGGAAAATTCTCTTAAAGTGAGTACCTCGATTGCTTATGATTGTGTGACAAGCGTCGAAACGTGTGAAAAGGCATTGCATGAACTTTACCACCGCACTCGCATCATTACTTTTATCCTTGTATAATCTACGGTTTCGTATGAATGGAACATATACTCCACCTCTAGCAGTATGTACTTTCTTTCTAAAGCAACAAATCTTGCATCCATATTTATTAGCTTCACCACTCATAATGCCTTATTCTCAAGAGTGACATCTAAATGAAAAGCTTTGCCATAAACTAGTAGACAATGAGAAGTGTGGATAGACGTCTTGAACGCATTTTGATAGGCCCAAAGCGAGTCATTATGTTTGATTGACCGGTCCATCGAAATTAATCGATTTTTTTTTCAAAAATCCACATGAGGTCACGACTCTTCAGGTCCACATGATTGCTTTCAAGTGGGTGGTAAGCGATGATCAATCGATTAGATATCCCAATGAGTTGCGAAACTCATTGGAAAATTCTCTTAAAGTGAGTACCTCGATTGCTTATGATTGTGTGACAAGCGTCGAAACGTGTGAAAAGGCATTGCATGAACTTTACCACCGCACTCGCATCATTACTTTTATCCCTGTATAATCTCGGTTTCGTATGAATGGAACACATCTTACCTCTAGCGGTATGTACTTTCTTTCTAAAGCAACACCTGCATCCATATTTATTAGCCTCACCCCCTTTTTCCCACTCATAATGCCTTATTCTCAAGAGTGACATCGAAATGAAAAGCTTTGCCATAAACTAGTAGACAATGAGAAGTGTGGATAGACGTCTTGAACGCATTTTGATAGGCCCAAAGCGAGTCATTATGTTTGATTCATCGAGTCCATCGAGAAATTAATCGATTTTTTTTTTCAAAAATCCACTTGAGGTCATGACTCTTCGGAGTCCACATGATTGCTTTCAAGTGGGTGGTAAGCGATGATCAATCGATTAGATATCCCAATGAGTTGCGAAACTCATTGGAAAATTCTCTTAAAGTGAGTACCTCGATTGCTTATGATTGTGTGACAAGCGTCGCAACGTGTGAAAAGGCATTGCATGAACTTTACCACCGCACTCGCATCATTACTTTTATCCCTGTATAATCTCTGGTTTCGTATGAATGGAACTGTCTCCACCTCTAGCAGTATGTACTTTCTTTCTAAAGCAACAAATCTTGCATCCATATTTATTAGCTTCACCACTCATAATGCCTTATTCTCAAGAGTGACATCTAAATGAAAAGCTTTGCCATAAACTAGTAGACAATGAGAAGTGTGGATAGACGTCTTGAACGCATTTTGATAGGCCCAAAGCGAGTCATTATGTTTGATTGACCGATCCATCGAGAAATTAATCGATTTTTTTTTCAAAAATCCACATGAGGTCATGACTCTTCAGGTCCACATGATTGCTTTCAAGTGGGTGGTAAGCGATGATCAATCGATTAGATATCCCAATGAGTTGCGAAACTCATTGGAAAATTCTCTTAAAGTGAGTACCTCGATTGCTTATGATTGTGTGACAAGCGTCGAAACGTGTGAAAAGGCATTGCATGAACTTTACCACCGCACTCGCATCATTACTTTTATCCTTGTATAATCTCGGTTTCGTATGAATGGAACTGTATCTTGCACCTCTAGCGGTATGTACTTTCTTTCTAAAGCAACAAATCTGGCATCCATATTTATTAGCTTCACCACTCATAATGCCTTATTCTCAAGAGTGACATCTAAATGAAAAGCTTTCCCATAAACTAGTAGACAATGAGAAGCGTGGATAGACGTCTTGAACGCATTTTGATAGGCCCAAAGCGAATCATCATGTTTGATTGACCGGTCAGTCGAGAAATTAATCGATTGTTTTTTCAAAAATCCACTTGAGGTCATGAGTCTTCAGGTCCACGTGATCACTTGCAAGTGGGTGGTAAGCGATGATCAATCGATTAGATATCCCAATGAGTTGGGAAACTCATTGGAAAATTCTCTGAATGTGAGTACCCCGATCGCTTATGGTCGAGTGACAAGCGTCGAAACGTGTGAAAAGGCATTGCATGAACTTTACCACCGCCTTCGCATCATTAGTTTTATCCTTGTATAATCTACGGTTTCGTATGAATGGAACTGTACTCCACCTCTTGTAGTATGTACTTTCTTTCGAAAGCAACAAGACTAGCATCCATATTTAGTAGCTTCTCTGCCCATAATGCCATATTCTCAAGAGTGACATATAAATGAAAAGCTTTGCCATAAACTAGTAGACAATGAGAAGTGTGGATAGACGTCTTGAACGCATTTTGATAGGCCCAAAGCAAGTCATCGTATTTGATTGACCGGTCCATAAGAAATTAATCGATTTTTTATTTCAAAAATCCACTTGAGGTCACGAGTCTTCGGGGTCCACATGATCGCTTGCAAGTGGGTGGTAAGCGATGATCAATCGATGAGATATCCCATTGAGTTGGGAAACTTATTGGAAAATTCTCTTAAAGTGAGTACCCCGATCGCTTATGACTGAGTGACAAGCGTCGAAACGTGTGAAAAGGCATTGCATGAACTTTACCACCGCCTTCGCATCATTAGTTTTATCCTTGTATAATCTACGGTTTCGTATGAATGGAACATTGTCTTCCACCTCTAGTAGTATGTACTTTCTTTCTAAAGCAACAAATCTGGCATCCATATTTATTAGCTTCACCACTCATAATGCCTTATTCTCAAGTGTGACATCTAAATGAAAAGCTTTGCCATAAACTAGTAGACAATGAGAACTGTGGATAGACGTCTTGAACGCATTTTGATAGGCCCAAAGCGAGTCATCATGTTTGATTGACCGTCCATCGAGAAATTAATCGATTTTTTTTTCAAAAATCCACATGAGGTCATGACTCTTCGGGTCCACGTGATTGCTTTCAAGTGGGTGGTAAGCGATGATCAATCGATTAGATATCCCAATGAGTTGCGAAACTCATTGGAAGATTCTCTTAAAGTGAGTACCTCGATTGCTTATGACTGTGTGACAAGCGTCGAAACGTGTGAAAAGGCATTGCATGAACTTTACCACCGCACTCGCATCATTAGTTTTATCCCTGTATAATCTCCGGTTTCGTATGAATGGAACTGTCTTGCACCTCTAGCAGTATGTACTTTCTTTCTAAAGCAACAAATCTAGCATCCATATTTATTAGCTTCGCCACTCGTAATGCCTTATTCTCAAGAGTGACATCTAAATGAAAAGCTTTGCCATAAACTAGTAGACAATGAGAAGTGTGGATAGACGTCTTGAACGCATTTTGATAGGCCCAAAGCGAGTCATTATGTTTGATTGACCGATCCATCGAAAATTAATCGATTTTTTTTCAAAAATCCACATGAGGTCATGACTCTTCGAGGTCCACATGATTGCTTTCAAGTGGGTGGTAAGCGATGATCAATCGATTAGATATCCCAATGAGTTGGGAAACTCATTGGAAGATTCTCTTAAAGTGAGTACCTCGATTGCTTATGACTGTGTGACAAGCGTCGAAACGTGTGAAAAGGCATTGCATGAACTTTACCACCGCACTCGCATCATTAGTTTTATCCTTGTATAATCTCTGGTTTCGTATGAATGGAACCTGTACTGCACCTCTAGCAGTATGTACTTTCTTTCTAAAGCAACAAATCTGGCATCCATATTTATTAGCTTCACCACTCATAATGCCTTATTCTCAAGAGTGACATCTAAATGAAAAGCTTTGCCATAAACTAGTAGACAATGAGAAGTGTGGATAGACGTCTTGAACGCATTTTGATAGGCCCAAAGCGAGTCATCATGTTTGATTGACCGATCCATCGAGAAATTAATCGATTGTTTTTTCAAAAATCCACTTGAGGTCATGACTCTTCGAGGTCCACGTGATTGCTTTCAAGTGGGTGGTAAGCGATGATCAATCGATTAGATATCCCAATGAGTTGCGAAACTCATTGGAAAATTCTCTTAAAGTGAGTACCCCGATCGCTTATGATTGTGTGACAAGCGTCGAAACGTGTGAAAAGGCATTGCATGAACTTTACCACCGCCTTCGCATCATTAGTTTTATCCTTGTATAATCTCCGGTTTCGTATGAATGGAACTGTACTCCACCTCTAGTAGTATGTACTTTCTTTCGAAAGCAACAAATCCAGCATCCATATTTACTAGCTTCACCGCCCATAATGCCATATTCTCAAGAGTGACATATAAATGAAAAGCTTTGCCATAAACTAGTAGACAATGAGAAGTGTGGATAGACGTCTTGAACGCATTTTGATAGGCCCAAACCGAGTCATCGTATTTGATTGACCGATCCATCGAAAATTAATCGATTTTTTTTTCAAAAATCCACTTGAGGTCATGAGTCTTCGGGTCCACATGATCGCTTTCAAGTGGGTGGTAAGCGATGATCAATCGATTAGATATCCCAATGAGTTGGGAAACTCATTGGAAAATTCTCTTAAAGTGAGTACCCCGATTGCTTATGACTGTGTGACAAGCGTCGAAACGTGTGAAAAGGCATTGCATGAACTTTACCACCGCACTCGCATCATTAGTTTTATCCTTGTATAATCTCTGGTTTCGTATGAATGGAACTTCTTCCACCTCTAGCAGTATGTACTTTCTTTCGAAAGCAACAAACTGGCATCCATATTTAGTAGCTTCACCACTCATAATGCCATATTCTCAAGAGTGACATCTAAATGAAAAGCTTTGCCATAAACTAGTAGACAATGAGAAGTGTGGATAGACGTCTTGAACGCATTTTGATAGGCCCAAAGCGAGTCATCATGTTTGATTGACCGATCCATCGAGAAATTAATCGATTGTTTTTTTCAAAAATCCACTTGAGGTCACGAGTCTTCGGGTCCACGTGATCACTTGCAAGTGGGTGGTAAGCGATGATCAATCGATTAGATATCCCAATGAGTTGGGAAACTCATTGGAAAATTCTCTTAAAGTGAGTACCCCGATCGCTTATGATTGAGTGACAAGCGTCGAAACGTGTGAAAAGGCATTGCATGAACTTTACCACCGCCTTCGCATCATTAGTTTTATCCTTGTATAATCTACGGTTTCGTATGAATGGAACCTGTACTCCACCTCTAGTAGTATGTACTTTCTTTCGAAAGCAACAAGACTAGCATCCATATTTAGTAGCTTCACCGCCCATAATGCCATATTCTCAAGTGTGACATATAAATGAAAAGCTTTGCCATAAACTAGTAGACAATGAGAAGTGTGGATAGACGTCTTGAACGCATTTTGATAGGCCCAAAGCAAGTCATCGTATTTGATTGACCGGTCCATCGAAATTAATCGATTTTTTTTTCAAAAATCCACATGAGGTCATGACTCTTCAGGTCCACATGATTGCTTTCAAGTGGGTGGTAAGCGATGATCAATCGATTAGATATCCCAATGAGTTGCGAAACTCATTGGAAGATTCTCTTAAAGTGAGTACCCCGATTGCTTATGACTCTGTGACAAGCGTCGAAACGTGTGAAAAGGCATTGCATGAACTTTACCACCGCACTCGCATCATTAGTTTTATCCTTGTATAATCTACGGTTTCGTATGAATGGAACATGTCTTGCACCTCTAGCGGTATGTACTTTCTTTCTAAAGCAACAAATCGGCATCCATATTTATTAGCTTCACCACTCATAATGCCTTATTCTCAAGAGTGACATCTAAATGAAAAGCTTTGCCATAAACTAGTAGACAATGAGAAGTGTGGATAGACGTCTTGAACGCATTTTGATAGGCCCAAAGCGAGTCATCATGTTTGATTGACCGGTCCATCGAGAAATTAATCGATTGTTTTTTCAAAAATCCACTTGAGGTCACGAGTCTTCAGGTCCACGTGATCACTTGCAAGTGGGTGGTAAGCGATGATCAATCGATTAGATATCCCAATGAGTTGGGAAACTCATTGGAAAATTTTCTAAATGTGAGTACCCCGATCGCTTATGAGCGAGTGACAAGCGTCGAAACGTGTGAAAAGGCATTGCATGAACTTTACCACCGCCTTCGCATCATTAGTTTTATCCTTGTATAATCTCTGGTTTCGTATGAATGGAACCTGTACTCCACCTCTAGTAGTATGTACTTTCTTTCGAAAGCAACAAGACTAGCATCCATATTTAGTAGCTTCACCGCCCATAATGCCATATTCTCAAGTGTGACATATAAATGAAAAGCTTTGCCATAAACTAGTGGACAATGAGAAGTGTGGATAGACGTCTTGAACGCATTTTGATAGGCCCAAAGCAAGTCATCGTATTTGATTGACCGAGTCCATCGAGAAATTAATCGATTTTTTTTTCAAAAATCCACTTGAGGTCATGAGTCTTCGGGTCCACATGATCGCTTTCAAGTGGGTGGTAAGCGATGATCAATCGATTAGATATCCCAATGAGTTGGGAAACTCATTGGAAAATTCTCTTAAAGTGAGTACCCCGATCGCTTATGATTATGTGACAAGCGTCGAAACGTGTGAAAAGGCATTGCATGAACTTTACCACCGCACTCGCATCATTAGTTTTATCCTTGTATAATCTCTGGTTTCGTATTAATGGAACCTGTACTCCACCTCTAGTAGTATGTACTTTCTTTCTAAAGCAACAAATCTGGCATCCATATTTATTAGCTTCACCACTCATAATGCCTTATTCTCAAGAGTGACATCTAAATGAAAAGCTTTGCCATAAACTAGTAGACAATGAGAAGTGTGGATAGACGTCTTGAACGCATTTTGATAGGCCCAAAGCGAGTCATCATGTTTGATTGACCAGTCCGTCAGAAATTAATCGATTGTTTTTTCAAAAATCCACTTGAGGTCACGAGTCTTCAGGTCCACGTGATCACTTTCAAGTGGGTGGTAAGCGATGATCAATCGATTAGATATCCCAATGAGTTGGGAAACTCATTGGAAAATTCTCCGAATGTGAGTACCCCGATCGCTTATGATTGAGTGACAAGCGTCGAAACGTGTGAAAAGGCATTGCATGAACTTTACCACCGCCTTCGCATCATTAGTTTTATCCTTGTATAATCTCTGGTTTCGTATGAATGGAACCTGTACTCCACCTCTAGTAGTATGTACTTTCTTTCGAAAGCAACAAGACTAGCATCCATATTTAGTAGCTTCACCGCCCATAATGCCATATTCTCAAGTGTGACATATAAATGAAAAGCTTTGCCATAAACTAGTGGACAATGAGAAGTGTGGATAGACGTCTTGAACGCATTTTGATAGGCCCAAAGCAAGTCATCGTATTTGATTGACCGATCCATCGAGAAATTAATCGATTTTTTTTCAAAAATCCACTTGAGGTCATGAGTCTTCGAGTCCACATGATCGCTTTCAAGTGGGTGGTAAGCGATGATCAATCGATTAGATATCCCAATGAGTTGGGAAACTCATTGGAAAATTCTCTTAAAGTGAGTACCCCGATTGCTTATGACTGTGTGACAAGCGTCGAAACGTGTGAAAAGGCATTGCATGAACTTTACCACCGCACTCGCATCATTAGTTTTATCCTTGTATAATCTCTGGTTTCGTATGAATGGAACATGTCTTCACCTCTAGCGGTATGTACTTTCTTTCTAAAGCAACAAATCGGCATCCATATTTATTAGCTTCACCACTCATAATGCCTTATTCTCAAGAGTGACATCTAAATGAAAAGCTTTGCCATAAACTAGTAGACAATGAGAAGTGTGGATAGACGTCTTGAACGCATTTTGATAGGCCCAAAGCGAGTCATCATGTTTGATTGACCAGTCCATCAGAAATTAATCGATTGTTTTTTCAAAAATCCACTTGAGGTCACGAGTCTTCAGGTCCACGTGATCACTTGCAAGTGGGTGGTAAGCGATGATCAATCGATTAGATATCCCAATGAGTTGGGAAACTCATTGGAAAATTCTCTGAATGTGAGTACCCCGATCGCTTATGACTGAGTGACAAGCGTCGAAACGTGTGAAAAGGCATTGCATGAACTTTACCACCGCCTTCGCATCATTAGTTTTATCCTTGTATAATCTCCGGTTTCGTATGAATGGAACATGTACTCCACCTCTTGTAGTATGTACTTTCTTTCGAAAGCAACAAGGCTAGCATCCATATTTAGTAGCTTCACCGCCCATAATGCCATATTCTCAAGAGTGACATATAAATGAAAAGCTTTGCCATAAACTAGTAGACAATGAGAAGTGTGGATAGACGTCTTGAACGCATTTTGATAGGCCCAAACCAAGTCATCGTATTTGATTGACCGATCCATCGAAAAATTAATCGATTTTTTTTTCAAAAATCCACTTGAGGTCATGAGTCTTCGAGTCCACATGATCGCTTTCAAGTGGGTGGTAAGCGATGATCAATCGATTAGATATCCCAATGAGTTGGGAAACTCATTGGAAAATTCTCTTAAAGTGAGTACCCCGATTGCTTATGACTGTGTGACAAGCGTCGAAACGTGTGAAAAGGCATTGCATGAACTTTACCACCGCACTCGCATCATTAGTTTTATCCTTGTATAATCTCTGGTTTCGTATGAATGGAACTGTCTTGCACCTCTAGCGGTATGTACTTTCTTTCTAAAGCAACAAATCCGGCATCCATATTTATTAGCTTCACCACTCATAATGCCTTATTCTCAAGAGTGACATCTAAATGAAAAGCTTTGCCATAAACTAGTAGACAATGAGAAGTGTGGATAGACGTCTTGAACGCATTTTGATAGGCCCAAAGCGAGTCATCATGTTTGATTGACCGATCCGTCGAGAAATTAATCGATTGTTTTTTCAAAAATCCACTTGAGGTCACGAGTCTTCGAGTCCACGTGATCACTTGCAAGTGGGTGGTAAGCGATGATCAATCGATTAGATATCCCAATGAGTTGGGAAACTCATTGGAAAATTCTCTGAATGTGAGTACCCCGATCGCTTATGATTGAGTGACAAGCGTCGAAACGTGTGAAAAGGCATTGCATGAACTTTACCACCGCCTTCGCATCATTAGTTTTATCCTTGTATAATCTCGGTTTCGTATGAATGGAACATGTACTCCACCTCTTGTAGTATGTACTTTCTTTCGAAAGCAACAAGACTGGCATCCATATTTAGTAGCTTCTCTGCCCATAATGCCATATTCTCAAGAGTGACATATAAATGAAAAGCTTTGCCATAAACTAGTAGACAATGAGAAGTGTGGATAGACGTCTTGAACGCATTTTGATAGGCCCAAAGCGAGTCATCGTGTTTGATTGACCAATCCATAAGAAATTAATCGATTTTTTTTTCAAAAATCCACTTGAGGTCACGAGTCTTCAGGTCCACATGATCGCTTGCAAGTGGGTGGTAAGCGATGATCAATCGATTAGATATCCCAATGAGTTGGGAAACTTATTGGAAAATTCTCTTAAAGTGAGTACCCCGATCGCTTATGACTGAGTGACAAGCGTCGAAACGTGTGAAAAGGCATTGCATGAACTTTACCACCGCCTTCGCATCATTAGTTTTATCCTTGTATAATCTCTGGTTTCGTATGAATGGAACCTGTACTCCACCTCTAGTAGTATGTACTTTCTTTCGAAAGCAACAAGACTGGCATCCATATTTAGTAGCTTCACCGCCCATAATGCCATATTCTCAAGTGTGACATATAAATGAAAAGCTTTGCCATAAACTAGTGGACAATGAGAAGTGTGGATAGACGTCTTGAACGCATTTTGATAGGCCCAAAGCAAGTCATCGTATTTGATTGACCTGTCCATCAAAAATTAATCGATTTTTTTTTCAAAAATCCACTTGAGGTCATGAGTCTTCGGGTCCACATGATCGCTTTCAAGTGGGTGGTAAGCGATGATCAATCGATTAGATATCCCAATGAGTTGGGAAACTCATTGGAAAATTCTCTTAAAGTGAGTACCCCGATTGCTTATGATGTGTGACAAGCGTCGAAACGTGTGAAAAGGCATTGCATGAACTTTACCACCGCACTCGCATCATTAGTTTTATCCTTGTATAATCTCCGGTTTCGTATGAATGGAACTGTACTTGCACCTCTAGCGGTATGTACTTTCTTTCTAAAGCAACAAATCGGCATCCATATTTATTAGCTTCACCACTCATAATGCCTTATTCTCAAGAGTGACATCTAAATGAAAAGCTTTGCCATAAACTAGTAGACAATGAGAAGTGTGGATAGACGTCTTGAACGCATTTTGATAGGCCCAAAGCGAGTCATCATGTTTGATTGACCAGTCCGTCAAAAATTAATCGATTGTTTTTTCAAAAATCCACTTGAGGTCACGAGTCTTCAGGTCCACGTGATCACTTGCAAGTGGGTGGTAAGCGATGATCAATCGATTAGATATCCCAATGAGTTGGGAAACTCATTGGAAAATTCTCTGAATGTGAGTACCCCGATCGCTTATGACTGAGTGACAAGCGTCGAAACGTGTGAAAAGGCATTGCATGAACTTTACCACCGCCTTCGCATCATTAGTTTTATCCTTGTATAATCTCTGGTTTCGTATGAATGGAACCTGTACTCCACCTCTTGTAGTATGTACTTTCTTTCGAAAGCAACAAGACTGGCATCCATATTTAGTAGCTTCTCTGCCCATAATGCCATATTCTCAAGAGTGACATATAAATGAAAAGCTTTGCCATAAACTAGTAGACAATGAGAAGTGTGGATAGACGTCTTGAACGCATTTTGATAGGCCCAAAGCGAGTCATCATGTTTGATTGACCAGTCCATAAGAAATTAATCGATTTTTTTTTCAAAAATCCACTTGAGGTCACGAGTCTTCGGAGTCCACATGATCGCTTGCAAGTGGGTGGTAAGCGATGATCAATCGATTAGATATCCCAATGAGTTGGGAAACTTATTGGAAAATTCTCTTAAAGTGAGTACCCCGATCGCTTATGACTGAGTGACAAGCGTCGAAACGTGTGAAAAGGCATTGCATGAACTTTACCACCGCCTTCGCATCATTAGTTTTATCCTTGTATAATCTCTGGTTTCGTATGAATGGAACCTGTACTCCACCTCTAGTAGTATGTACTTTCTTTCGAAAGCAACAAGGCCGGCATCCATATTTAGTAGCTTCACCGCCCATAATGCCATATTCTCAAGTGTGACATATAAATGAAAAGCTTTGCCATAAACTAGTAGACAATGAGAAGTGTGGATAGACGTCTTGAACGCATTTTGATAGGCCCAAAGCGAGTCATCGTGTTTGATTGACCGAGTCCATCGAGAAATTAATCGATTTTTTTTTTCAAAAATCCACTTGAGGTCACGAGTCTTCGAGGTCCACATGATCGCTTTCAAGTGGGTGGTAAGCGATCATCAATCGATTAGATATCCCAATGAGTTGGGAAACTCATTGGAAAATTCTCTTAAAGTGAGTACCCCGATTGCTTATGACTGAGTGACAAGCGTCGAAACGTGTGAAAAGGCATTGCATGAACTTTACCACCGCCTTCGCATCATTAGTTTTATCCTTGTATAATCTCTGGTTTCGTATGAATGGAACCTGTACTCCACCTCTAGTAGTATGTACTTTCTTTCGAAAGCAACAAGACTACCATCCATATTTAGTAGCTTCACCGGCCATAATGCCATATTCTCAAGTGTGACATATAAATGAAAAGCTTTGCCATAAACTAGTGGACAATGAGAAGTGTGGATAGACGTCTTGAACGCATTTTGATAGGCCCAAACCAAGTCATCGTATTTGATTGACCGAGTCCATCGAGAAATTAATCGATTTTTTTTTCAAAAATCCACTTGAGGTCATGAGTCTTCGGGTCCACATGATCGCTTTCAAGTGGGTGGTAAGCGATGATCAATCGATTAGATATCCCAATGAGTTGGGAAACTCATTGGAAAATTCTCTTAAAGTGAGTACCCCGATTGCTTATGACTGTGTGACAAGCGTCGAAACGTGTGAAAAGGCATTGCATGAACTTTACCACCGCACTCGCATCATTAGTTTTATCCTTGTATAATCTCTGGTTTCGTATGAATGGAACCTGTACTGCACCTCTAGCAGTATGTACTTTCTTTCTAAAGCAACAAATCTGGCATCCATATTTATTAGCTTCACCACTCATAATGCCTTATTCTCAAGAGTGACATCTAAATGAAAAGCTTTGCCATAAACTAGTAGACAATGAGAAGTGTGGATAGACGTCTTGAACGCATTTTGATAGGCCCAAAGCGAGTCATCATGTTTGATTGACCGAGTCCGTCGAAATTAATCGATTGTTTTTTCAAAAATCCACTTGAGGTCACGAGTCTTCAGAGTCCACGTGATCACTTGCAAGTGGGTGGTAAGCGATGATCAATCGATTAGATATCCCAATGAGTTGGGAAACTCATTGGAAAATTCTCTGAATGTGAGAACCCCGATCGCTTATGAGCGAGTGACAAGCGTCGAAACGTGTGAAAAGGCATTGCATGAACTTTACCACCGCCTTCGCATCATTAGTTTTATCCTTGTATAATCTCCGGTTTCGTATGAATGGAACATGTACTCCACCTCTTGTAGTATGTACTTTCTTTTTAAAGCAACAAGACTGGCATCCATATTTAGTAGCTTCTCCGCCCATAATGCCATATTCTCAAGAGTGACATATAAATGAAAAGCTTTGCCATAAATTAGTAGACAATGAGAAGTGTGGATAGAAGTCTTGAACGCATTTTGATAGGCCCAAAGCGAGTCATCGTGTTTGATTGACCGATCCATAAGAAATTAATCGATTTTTTTTTCAAAAATCCACTTGAGGTCACGAGTCTTCAGGTCCACATGATCGCTTGCAAGTGGGTGGTAAGCGATGATCAATCGATTAGATATCCCAATGAGTTGGGAAACTTATTGGAAAATTCTCTTAAAGTGAGTACCCCGATCGCTTATGACTGAGTGACAAGCGTCGAAACGTGTGAAAAGGCATTGCATGAACTTTACCACCGCCTTCGCATCATTAGTTTTATCCTTGTATAATCTCCGGTTTCGTATGAATGGAACTCGTACTCCACCTCTAGTAGTATGTACTTTCTTTCGAAAGCAACAAGACTGGCATTCATATTTAGTAGGTTCACCGCCCATAATGCCATATTCTCAAGTGTGACATATAAATGAAAAGCTTTGCCATAAACTAGTGGACAATGAGAAGTGTGGATAGACGTCTTGAACGCATTTTGATAGGCCCAAAGCAAGTCATCGTATTTGATTGACCGAGTCCATCGAAATTAATCGATTTTTTTTTCAAAAATCCACATGAGGTCATGACTCTTCGGGTCCACATGATTGCTTTCAAGTGGGTGGTAAGCGATGATCAATCGATTAGATATCCCAATGAGTTGGGAAACTCATTAGAAAATTCTCTTAAAGTGAGTACCCCGATCGCTTATGATCGAGTGACAAGCGTCGAAACGTGTGAAAAGGCATTGCATGAACTTTACCACCGCCTTCGCATCATTAGTTTTATCCTTGTATAATCTCCGGTTTCGTATGAATGGAACACTATACTCCACCTCTAGTAGTATGTACTTTCTTTCGAAAGCAACAAATGCGGCATCCATATTTAGTAGCTTCACCGCCCATAATGCCATATTCTCAAGTGTGACATATAAATGAAAAGCTTTGCCATAAACTAGTGGACAATGAGAAGTGTGGATAGACGTCTTGAACGCATTTTGATAGGCCCAAACCAAGTCATCGTATTTGATTGACCGAGTCCATCGAAATTAATCGATTTTTTTTTCAAAAATCCACTTGAGGTCACGAGTCTTCGGGTCCACATGATCGCTTTCAAGTGGGTGGTAAGCGATGATCAATCGATTAGATATCCCAATGAGTTGGGAAACTCATTGGAAAATTTTCTTAATGTGAGTACCCCGATCGCTTATGAGCGAGTGACAAGCGTCGAAACGTGTGAAAAGGCATTGCATGAACTTTACCACCGCCTTCGCATCATTAGTTTTATCCTTGTATAATCTCTCGGTTTCGTATGAATGGAACATGTACTCCACCTCTAGTAGTATGTACTTTCTTTCGAAAGCAACAAGATCGGCATCCATATTTAGTAGCTTCACCGCCCATAATGCCATATTCTCAAGTGTGACATATAAATGAAAAGCTTTGCCATAAACTAGTGGACAATGAGAAGTGTGGATAGACGTCTTGAACGCATTTTGATAGGCCCAAAGCAAGTCATCGTATTTGATTGACCAGTCCATCGGAAATTAATCGATTTTTTTTTCAAAAATCCACTTGAGGTCACGAGTCTTCGAGTCCACATGATCGCTTGCAAGTGGGTGGTAAGCGATGATCAATCGATTAGATATCCCAATGAGTTGGGAAACTCATTGGAAAATTCTCTGAAAGTGAGTACCTCGATCGCTTATGAGTGAGTGACAAGAGTCGAAACGTGTGAAAAGGAATTGCATGAACTTTACCACCGCCTTCGCATCATTAGTTTTATCCTTGTATAATGTCTGGTTTCGTTTGAATGGAACTCGTACTCCACCTCTAGTAGTATGTACTTTCTTTCGAAAGCAACAAGATCGGCATCCATATTTAGTAGCTTCTCTGCCCATAATGCCATATTCTCAAGAGTGACATATAAATGAAAAGCTTTGCCATAAACTAGTAGACAATGAGAAGTGTGGATAGACGTCTTGAACGCATTTTGATAGGCCCAAAGCGAGTCATCGTGTTTGATTGACCAGTCCATAAGAAATTAATCGATTTTTTTTTTCAAAAATCCACTTGAGGTCACGAGTCTTCAGGTCCACATGATCGCTTGCAAGTGGGTGGTAAGCGATGATCAATCGATTAGATATCCCAATGAGTTGGGAAACTTATTGGAAAATTCTCTTAAAGTGAGTACCCCGATCGCTTATGAGTGAGTGACAAGCGTCGAAACGTGTGAAAAGGCATTGCATGAACTTTACCACCGCCTTCGCATCATTAGTTTTATCCTTGTATAATCTACGGTTTCGTATGAATGGAACTGTACTCCACCTCTAGTAGTATGTACTTTCTTTCGAAAGCAACAAGACTGGCATCCATATTTAGTAGCTTCACCGCCCATAATGCCATATTCTCAAGTGTGACATATAAATGAAAAGCTTTGCCATAAACTAGTTTACAATGAGAAGTGTGGATAGACGTCTTGAACGCATTTTGATAGGCCCAAACCAAGTCATCGTATTTGATTGACCGAGTCCATCAGAAATTAATCGATTTTTTTTTTCAAAAATCCACTTGAGGTCATGAGTCTTCAGGTCCACATGATCGCTTTCAAGTGGGTGGTAAGCGATGATCAATCGATTAGATATCCCAATGAGTTGGGAAACTCATTGGAAAATTCTCTTAAAGTGAGTACCCCGATTGCTTATGATCGTGTGACAAGCGTCGAAACGTGTGAAAAGGCATTGCATGAACTTTACCACCGCACTCGCATCATTAGTTTTATCCTTGTATAATCTCTGGTTTCGTATGAATGGAACATGTCTTGCACCTCTAGCGGTATGTACTTTCTTTCTAAAGCAACAAATCGGCATCCATATTTATTAGCTTCACCACTCATAATGCCTTATTCTCAAGAGTGACATCTAAATGAAAAGCTTTGCCATAAACTAGTAGACAATGAGAAGTGTGGATAGACGTCTTGAACGCATTTTGATAGGCCCAAAGCGAGTCATCATGTTTGATTGACCGAGTCCGTCAGAAATTAATCGATTGTTTTTTCAAAAATCCACTTGAGGTCACGAGTCTTCAGGTCCACGTGATCACTTGCAAGTGGGTGGTAAGCGATGATCAATCGATTAGATATCCCAATGAGTTGGGAAACTCATTGGAAAATTCTGTGAATGTGAGTACCCCGATCGCTTATGACTGAGTGACAAGCGTCGAAACGTGTGAAAAGGCATTGCATGAACTTTACCACCGCCTTCGCATCATTAGTTTTATCCTTGTATAATCTCTGGTTTCGTATGAATGGAACATGTACTCCACCTCTTGTAGTATGTACTTTCTTTCGAAAGCAACAAGACTAGCATCCATATTTAGTAGCTTCTCTGCCCATAATGCCATATTCTCAAGAGTGACATATAAATGAAAAGCTTTGCCATAAACTAGTAGACAATGAGAAGTGTGGATAGACGTCTTGAACGCATTTTGATAGGCCCAAAGCGAGTCATCGTGTTTGATTGACCAGTCCATAAGAAATTAATCGATTTTTTTTTCAAAAATCCACTTGAGGTCACGAGTCTTCGAGTCCACATGATCGCTTGCAAGTGGGTGGTAAGCGATGATCAATCGATTAGATATCCCAATGAGTTGGGAAACTTATTGGAAAATTCTCTTAAAGTGAGTACCCCGATCGCTTATGATGAGTGACAAGCGTCGAAACGTGTGAAAAGGCATTGCATGAACTTTACCACCGCCTTCGCATCATTAGTTTTATCCTTGTATAATCTCCGGTTTCGTATGAATGGAACTCGTACTCCACCTCTAGTAGTATGTACTTTCTTTCGAAAGCAACAAGACTGGCATTCATATTTAGTAGGTTCACCGCCCATAATGCCATATTCTCAAGTGTGACATATAAATGAAAAGCTTTGCCATAAACTAGTGGACAATGAGAAGTGTGGATAGACGTCTTGAACGCATTTTGATAGGCCCAAAGCAAGTCATCGTATTTGATTGACCAGTCCATCAGAAATTAATCGATTTTTTTTTCAAAAATCCACATGAGGTCATGACTCTTCAGGTCCACATGATTGCTTTCAAGTGGGTGGTAAGCGATGATCAATCGATTAGATATCCCAATGAGTTGCGAAACTCATTAGAAAATTTTCTGAATGTGAGTACCCCGATCGCTTATGACTGAGTGACAAGCGTCGAAACGTGTGAAAAGGCATTGCATGAACTTTACCACCGCCTTCGCATCATTAGTTTTATCCTTGTATAATCTCTGGTTTCGTATGAATGGAACTCGTACTCCACCTCTAGTAGTATGTACTTTCTTTCGAAAGCAACAAGATCGGCATCCATATTTAGTAGCTTCACCGCCCATAATGCCATATTCTCAAGTGTGACATATAAATGAAAAGCTTTGCCATAAACTAGTGGACAATGAGAAGTGTGGATAGACGTCTTGAACGCATTTTGATAGGCCCAAACCAAGTCATCGTATTTGATTGACCGATCCATCGAAAATTAATCGATTTTTTTTTTCAAAAATCCACATGAGGTCATGACTCTTCAGGTCCACATGATTGCTTTCAAGTGGGTGGTAAGCGATGATCAATCGATTAGATATCCCAATGAGTTGGGAAACTCATTAGAAAATTTTCTGAATGTGAGTACCCCGATCGCTTATGACTGAGTGACAAGCGTCGAAACGTGTGAAAAGGCATTGCATGAACTTTACCACCGCCTTCGCATCATTAGTTTTATCCTTGTATAATCTCTGGTTTCGTATGAATGGAACTTGTACTCCACCTCTAGTAGTATGTACTTTCTTTCGAAAGCAACAAGATCGGCATCCATATTTAGTAGCTTCACCGCCCATAATGCCATATTCTCAAGTGTGACATATAAATGAAAAGCTTTGCCATAAACTAGTGGACAATGAGAAGTGTGGATAGACGTCTTGAACGCATTTTGATAGGCCCAAAGCAAGTCATCGTATTTGATTGACCAGTCCATCAGAAATTAATCGATTTTTTTTTCAAAAATCCACATGAGGTCATGACTCTTCAGGTCCACATGATTGCTTTCAAGTGGGTGGTAAGCGATGATCAATCGATTAGATATCCCAATGAGTTGCGAAACTCATTAGAAAATTTTCTTAATGTGAGTACCCCGATCGCTTATGATCGAGTGACAAGCGTCGAAACGTGTGAAAAGGCATTGCATGAACTTTACCACCGCCTTCGCATCATTAGTTTTATCCTTGTATAATCTCTGGTTTCGTATGAATGGAACTCGTACTCCACCTCTAGTAGTATGTACTTTCTTTCGAAAGCAACAAGATCGGCATCCATATTTAGTAGCTTCACCGCCCATAATGCCATATTCTCAAGTGTGACATATAAATGAAAAGCTTTGCCATAAACTAGTGGACAATGAGAAGTGTGGATAGACGTCTTGAACGCATTTTGATAGGCCCAAACCAAGTCATCGTATTTGATTGACCAGTCCATCAGAAATTAATCGATTTTTTTTTCAAAAATCCACTTGAGGTCATGAGTCTTCAGGTCCACATGATCGCTTTCAAGTGGGTGGTAAGCGATGATCAATCGATTAGATATCCCAATGAGTTGGGAAACTCATTGGAAAATTCTCTTAAAGTGAGTACCCCGATTGCTTATGACCGTGTGACAAGCGTCGAAACGTGTGAAAAGGCATTGCATGAACTTTACCACCGCACTTCGCATCATTAGTTTTATCCTTGTATAATCTCCGGTTTCGTATGAATGGAACTCGTACTCCACCTCTAGTAGTATGTACTTTCTTTCGAAAGCAACAAGACTAGCATCCATATTTAGTAGCTTCACCGCCCATAATGCCATATTCTCAAGTGTGACATATAAATGAAAAGCTTTGCCATAAACTAGTAGACAATGAGAAGTGTGGATAGACGTCTTGAACGCATTTTGATAGGCCCAAAGCGAGTCATCGCGTTTGATTGACCAGTCCATCGAAATTAATCGATTTTTTTTTCAAAAATCCACTTGAGGTCACGAGTCTTCGGGTCCACATGATCGCTTGCAAGTGGGTGGTAAGCGATGATCAATCGATTAGATATCCCAATGAGTTGGGAAACTCATTGGAAAATTTTCTCTTAAAGTGAGTACCCCGATCGCTTATGACTGAGTGACAAGCGTCGAAACGTGTGAAAAGGCATTGCATGAACTTTACCACCGCCTTCGCATCATTAGTTTTATCCTTGTATAATCTCTGGTTTCGTATGAATGGAACCTGTACTCCACCTCTAGTAGTATGTACTTTCTTTCGAAAGCAACAAGACTGGCATCCATATTTAGTAGCTTCACCGCCCATAATGCCATATTCTCAAGTGTGACATATAAATGAAAAGCTTTGCCATAAACTAGTGGACAATGAGAAGTGTGGATAGACGTCTTGAACGCATTTTGATAGGCCCAAACCAAGTCATCGTATTTGATTGACCGATCCATCGAAATTAATCGATTTTTTTTTCAAAAATCCACTTGAGGTCATGAGTCTTCAAGTCCACATGATCGCTTTCAAGTGGGTGGTAAGCGATGATCAATCGATTAGATATCCCAATGAGTTGGGAAACTCATTGGAAAATTCTCTTAAAGTGAGTACCCCGATTGCTTATGATCGTGTGACAAGCGTCGAAACGTGTGAAAAGGCATTGCATGAACTTTACCACCGCACTCGCATCATTAGTTTTATCCTTGTATAATCTCTCGGTTTCGTATGAATGGAACATGTACTGGCACCTCTAGCGGTATGTACTTTCTTTCTAAAGCAACAAATTGCATCCATATTTATTAGCTTCACCACTCATAATGCCTTATTCTCAAGAGTGACATCTAAATGAAAAGCTTTGCCATAAACTAGTAGACAATGAGAAGTGTGGATAGACGTCTTGAACGCATTTTGATAGGCCCAAAGCGAGTCATCATGTTTGATTGACCGATCCGTCGAGAAATTAATCGATTGTTTTTTCAAAAATCCACTTGAGGTCACGAGTCTTCGGGTCCACGTGATCACTTGCAAGTGGGTGGTAAGCGATGATCAATCGATTAGATATCCCAATGAGTTGGGAAACTCATTGGAAAATTCTCTTAATGTGAGAACCCCGATCGCTTATGACTGAGTGACAAGCGTCGAAACGTGTGAAAAGGCATTGCATGAACTTTACCACCGCCTTCGCATCATTAGTTTTATCCTTGTATAATCTCTGGTTTCGTATGAATGGAACATGTACTCCACCTCTTGTAGTATGTACTTTCTTTCGAAAGCAACAAGACTGGCATCCATATTTAGTAGCTTCTCTGCCCATAATGCCATATTCTCAAGAGTGACATATAAATGAAAAGCTTTGCCATAAACTAGTAGACAATGAGAAGTGTGGATAGACGTCTTGAACGCATTTTGATAGGCCCAAAGCGAGTCATCGTGTTTGATTGACCGATCCATAAGAAATTAATCGATTTTTTTTTCAAAAATCCACTTGAGGTCACGAGTCTTCGAGTCCACATGATCGCTTGCAAGTGGGTGGTAAGCGATGATCAATCGATTAGATATCCCAATGAGTTGGGAAACTTATTGGAAAATTCTCTTAAAGTGAGTACCCCGATCGCTTATGATCGAGTGACAAGCGTCGAAACGTGTGAAAAGGCATTGCATGAACTTTACCACCGCCTTCGCATCATTAGTTTTATCCTTGTATAATCTACGGTTTCGTATGAATGGAACTCGTACTCCACCTCTAGTAGTATGTACTTTCTTTCGAAAGCAACAAATCGGCATCCATATTTAGTAGCTTCACCGCCCATAATGCCATATTCTCAAGTGTGACATATAAATGAAAAGCTTTGCCATAAACTAGTGGACAATGAGAAGTGTGGATAGACGTCTTGAACGCATTTTGATAGGCCCAAAGCAAGTCATCGTATTTGATTGACCAATCCATCGTAAATTAATCGATTTTTTTTTTCAAAAATCCACATGAGGTCATGACTCTTCGTGTCCACATGATTGCTTTCAAGTGGGTGGTAAGCGATGATCAATCGATTAGATATCCCAATGAGTTGCGAAACTCATTAGAAAATTTTCTCAATGTGAGTACCCCGATCGCTTATGATCGAGTGACAAGCGTCGAAACGTGTGAAAAGGCATTGCATGAACTTTACCACCGCCTTCGCATCATTAGTTTTATCCTTGTATAATCTCTGGTTTCGTATGAATGGAACTCGTACTCCACCTCTAGTAGTATGTACTTTCTTTCGAAAGCAACAAGACTCGGCATCCATATTTAGTAGCTTCACCGCCCATAATGCCATATTCTCAAGTGTGACATATAAATGAAAAGCTTTGCCATAAACTAGTGGACAATGAGAAGTGTGGATAGACGTCTTGAACGCATTTTGATAGGCCCAAAGCAAGTCATCGTATTTGATTGACCAGTCCATCAGAAATTAATCGATTTTTTTTTCAAAAATCCACATGAGGTCATGAGTCTTCGGGTCCACATGATTGCTTTCAAGTGGGTGGTAAGCGATGATCAATCGATTAGATATCCCAATGAGTTGCGAAACTCATTAGAAAATTCTCTTAAAGTGAGTACCCCGATCGCTTATGATCGAGTGACAAGCGTCGAAACGTGTGAAAAGGCATTGCATGAACTTTACCACCGCCTTCGCATCATTAGTTTTATCCTTGTATAATCTCTCGGTTTCGTATGAATGGAACCCGTACTCCACCTCTAGTAGTATGTACTTTCTTTCGAAAGCAACAAGATCGGCATCCATATTTAGTAGCTTCACCGCCCATAATGCCATATTCTCAAGTGTGACATATAAATGAAAAGCTTTGCCATAAACTAGTGGACAATGAGAAGTGTGGATAGACGTCTTGAACGCATTTTGATAGGCCCAAACCAAGTCATCGTATTTGATTGACCGAATCCATCGAAATTAATCGATTTTTTTTTCAAAAATCCACATGAGGTCATGACTCTTCAGGTCCACATGATTGCTTTCAAGTGGGTGGTAAGCGATGATCAATCGATTAGATATCCCAATGAGTTGGGAAACTCATTGGAAAATTCTCTTAAAGTGAGTACCCCGATTGCTTATGACTGTGTGACAAGCGTCAAAACGTGTGAAAAGGCATTGCATGAACTTTACCACCGCACTCGCATCATTAGTTTTATCCTTGTATAATCTCTGGTTTCGTATGAATGGAACCTGTACTCCACCTCTAGTAGTATGTACTTTCTTTCGAAAGCAACAAGACTACCATCCATATTTATTAGCTTCACCGCCCATAATGCCATATTCTCAAGTGTGACATATAAATGAAAAGCTTTGCCATAAACTAGTGGACAATGAGAAGTGTGGATAGACGTCTTGAACGCATTTTGATAGGCCCAAACCAAGTCATCGTATTTGATTGACCAGTCCATCAGAAATTAATCGATTTTTTTTTCAAAAATCCACTTGAGGTCATGAGTCTTCAGTCCACATGATCGCTTTCAAGTGGGTGGTAAGCGATGATCAATCGATTAGATATCCCAATGAGTTGGGAAACTCATTGGAAAATTCTCTTAAAGTGAGTACCCCGATTGCTTATGACTGTGTGACAAGCGTCAAAACGTGTGAAAAGGCATTGCATGAACTTTACCACCGCACTCGCATCATTAGTTTTATCCTTGTATAATCTCTGGTTTCGTATGAATGGAACCTGTACTGCACCTCTAGCAGTATGTACTTTCTTTCTAAAGCAACAAATCTGGCATCCATATTTATTAGCTTCACCACTCATAATGCCTTATTCTCAAGAGTGACATCTAAATGAAAAGCTTTGCCATAAACTAGTAGACAATGAGAAGTGTGGATAGACGTCTTGAACGCATTTTGATAGGCCCAAAGCGAGTCATCATGTTTGATTGACCAGTCCGTCAGAAATTAATCGATTGTTTTTTCAAAAATCCACTTGAGGTCACGAGTCATCAGGTCCACGTGATCACTTGCAAGTGGGTGGTAAGCGATGATCAATCGATTAGATATCCCAATGAGTTGGGAAACTCATTGGAAAATTCTCTGAATGTGAGAACCCCGATCGCTTATGACCGAGTGACAAGCGTCGAAACGTGTGAAAAGGCATTGCATGAACTTTACCACCGCCTTCGCATCATTAGTTTTATCCTTGTATAATCTCTGGTTTCGTATGAATGGAACATGTACTCCACCTCTTGTAGTATGTACTTTCTTTCGAAAGCAACAAGACTTGCATCCATATTTAGTAGCTTCTCTGCCCATAATGCCATATTCTCAAGAGTGACATATAAATGAAAAGCTTTGCCATAAACTAGTAGACAATGAGAAGTGTGGATAGACGTCTTGAACGCATTTTGATAGGCCCAAAGCGAGTCATCGTGTTTGATTGACCAGTCCATAAGAAATTAATCGATTTTTTTTTCAAAAATCCACTTGAGGTCACGAGTCTTCGGTCCACATGATCGCTTGCAAGTGGGTGGTAAGCGATGATCAATCGATTAGATATCCCAATGAGTTGGGAAACTTATTGGAAAATTCTCTTAAAGTGAGTACCCCGATCGCTTATGACCGAGTGACAAGCGTCGAAACGTGTGAAAAGGCATTGCATGAACTTTACCACCGCCTTCGCATCATTAGTTTTATCCTTGTATAATCTCTCGGTTTCGTATGAATGGAACCCGTACTCCACCTCTAGTAGTATGTACTTTCTTTCGAAAGCAACAAGATCGGCATTCATATTTAGTAGCTTCACCGCCCATAATGCCATATTCTCAAGTGTGACATATAAATGAAAAGCTTTGCCATAAACTAGTGGACAATGAGAAGTGTGGATAGACGTCTTGAACGCATTTTGATAGGCCCAAACCAAGTCATCGTATTTGATTGACCACCCATCGAAATTAATCGATTTTTTTTTCAAAAATCCACTTGAGGTCATGAGTCTTCAGTCCACATGATCGCTTTCAAGTGGGTGGTAAGCGATGATCAATCGATTAGATATCCCAATGAGTTGGGAAACTCATTGGAAAATTCTCTTAAAGTGAGTACCCCGATTGCTTATGATCGTGTGACAAGCGTCGAAACGTGTGAAAAGGCATTGCATGAACTTTACCACCGCACTCGCATCATTAGTTTTATCCTTGTATAATCTCTCGGTTTCGTATGAATGGAACCTGTACCGCACCTCTAGCAGTATGTACTTTCTTTCTAAAGCAACAAATCCGGCATCCATATTTATTAGCTTCACCACTCATAATGCCTTATTCTCAAGAGTGACATCTAAATGAAAAGCTTTGCCATAAACTAGTAGACAATGAGAAGTGTGGATAGACGTCTTGAACGCATTTTGATAGGCCCAAAGCGAGTCATCATGTTTGATTGACCAGTCCGTCAGAAATTAATCGATTGTTTTTTCAAAAATCCACTTGAGGTCACGAGTCATCAGGTCCACGTGATCACTTGCAAGTGGGTGGTAAGCGATGATCAATCGATTAGATATCCCAATGAGTTGGGAAACTCATTGGAAAATTCTCGTGAATGTGAGAACCCCGATCGCTTATGACCGAGTGACAAGCGTCGAAACGTGTGAAAAGGCATTGCATGAACTTTACCACCGCCTTCGCATCATTAGTTTTATCCTTGTATAATCTCTGGTTTCGTATGAATGGAACATGTACTCCACCTCTTGTAGTATGTACTTTCTTTCGAAAGCAACAAGACTGGCATCCATATTTAGTAGCTTCTCTGCCCATAATGCCATATTCTCAAGAGTGACATATAAATGAAAAGCTTTGCCATAAACTAGTAGACAATGAGAAGTGTGGATAGACGTCTTGAACGCATTTTGATAGGCCCAAAGCGAGTCATCGTGTTTGATTGACCAGTCCATAAGAAATTAATCGATTTTTTTTTTCAAAAATCCACTTGAGGTCACGAGTCTTCAGTCCACATGATCGCTTGCAAGTGGGTGGTAAGCGATGATCAATCGATTAGATATCCCAATGAGTTGGGAAACTTATTGGAAAATTCTCTTAAAGTGAGTACCCCGATCGCTTATGACCGAGTGACAAGCGTCGAAACGTGTGAAAAGGCATTGCATGAACTTTACCACCGCCTTCGCATCATTAGTTTTATCCTTGTATAATCTCTCGGTTTCGTATGAATGGAACCTCGTACTCCACCTCTAGTAGTATGTACTTTCTTTCGAAAGCAACAAGATCGGCATTCATATTTAGTAGCTTCACCGCCCATAATGCCATATTCTCAAGTGTGACATATAAATGAAAAGCTTTGCCATAAACTAGTGGACAATGAGAAGTGTGGATAGACGTCTTGAACGCATTTTGATAGGCCCAAAGCAAGTCATCGTATTTGATTGACCAAATCCATCGAAAATTAATCGATTTTTTTTTCAAAAATCCACATGAGGTCATGACTCTTCAGTGTCCACATGATTGCTTTCAAGTGGGTGGTAAGTGATGATCAATCGATTAGATATCCCAATGAGTTGTGAAACTCATTGGAAAATTTTCTTAAAGTGAGTACCCCGATCGCTTATGATCGAGTGACAAGCGTCGAAACGTGTGAAAAGGCATTGCATGAACTTTACCACCGCCTTCGCATCATTAGTTTTATCCTTGTATAATCTCTCGGTTTCGTATGAATGGAACCCGTACTCCACCTCTAGTAGTATGTACTTTCTTTCGAAAGCAACAAGACTGCATCCATATTTAGTAGCTTCACCGCCCATAATGCCATATTCTCAAGTGTGACATATAAATGAAAAGCTTTGCCATAAACTAGTGGACAATGAGAAGTGTGGATAGACGTCTTGAACGCATTTTGATAGGCCCAAACCAAGTCATCGTATTTGATTGACCAGTCCATCAGAAATTAATCGATTTTTTTTTCAAAAATCCACTTGAGGTCATGAGTCTTCGTGTCCACATGATCGCTTTCAAGTGGGTGGTAAGCGATGATCAATCGATTAGATATCCCAATGAGTTGGGAAACTCATTGGAAAATTCTCTTAAAGTGAGTACCCCGATTGCTTATGATCGTGTGACAAGCGTCGAAACGTGTGAAAAGGCATTGCATGAACTTTACCACCGCACTCGCATCATTAGTTTTATCCTTGTATAATCTCTCGGTTTCGTATGAATGGAACTCGTACTCGCACCTCTAGCAAGTATGTACTTTCTTTCTAAAGCAACAAATGCGGCATCCATATTTATTAGCTTCACCACTCATAATGCCTTATTCTCAAGAGTGACATCTAAATGAAAAGCTTTGCCATAAACTAGTAGACAATGAGAAGTGTGGATAGACGTCTTGAACGCATTTTGATAGGCCCAAAGCGAGTCATCATGTTTGATTGACCAAGTCCGTCGAAATTAATCGATTGTTTTTTCAAAAATCCACTTGAGGTCACGAGTCTTCGTGTCCACGTGATCACTTGCAAGTGGGTGGTAAGCGATGATCAATCGATTAGATATCCCAATGAGTTGGGAAACTCATTGGAAAATTCTCTCGAATGTGAGTACCCCGATCGCTTATGACCGAGTGACAAGCGTCGAAACGTGTGAAAAGGCATTGCATGAACTTTACCACCGCCTTCGCATCATTAGTTTTATCCTTGTATAATCTCTCGGTTTCGTATGAATGGAACATGTACTCCACCTCTTGTAGTATGTACTTTCTTTCGAAAGCAACAAGACTCGGCATCCATATTTAGTAGCTTCTCTGCCCATAATGCCATATTCTCAAGAGTGACATATAAATGAAAAGCTTTGCCATAAACTAGTAGACAATGAGAAGTGTGGATAGACGTCTTGAACGCATTTTGATAGGCCCAAAGCGAGTCATCGTGTTTGATTGACCAGTCCATAAGAAATTAATCGATTTTTTTTTCAAAAATCCACTTGAGGTCACGAGTCTTCAGGTCCACATGATCGCTTGCAAGTGGGTGGTAAGCGATGATCAATCGATTAGATATCCCAATGAGTTGGGAAACTTATTGGAAAATTCTCTTAAAGTGAGTACCCCGATCGCTTATGACCGAGTGACAAGCGTCGAAACGTGTGAAAAGGCATTGCATGAACTTTACCACCGCCTTCGCATCATTAGTTTTATCCTTGTATAATCTCTCGGTTTCGTATGAATGGAACCCGTACTCCACCTCTAGTAGTATGTACTTTCTTTCGAAAGCAACAAGACCGGCATCCATATTTAGTAGCTTCACCGCCCATAATGCCATATTCTCAAGTGTGACATATAAATGAAAAGCTTTGCCATAAACTAGTGGACAATGAGAAGTGTGGATAGACGTCTTGAACGCATTTTGATAGGCCCAAAGCAAGTCATCGTATTTGATTGACCAATCCATCGAAATTAATCGATTTTTTTTTCAAAAATCCACATGAGGTCATGACTCTTCGTGTCCACATGATTGCTTTCAAGTGGGTGGTAAGCGATGATCAATCGATTAGATATCCCAATGAGTTGCGAAACTCATTGGAAAATTCTCTTAAAGTGAGTACCCCGATTGCTTATGACTCGTGTGACAAGCGTCGAAACGTGTGAAAAGGCATTGCATGAACTTTACCACCGCACTCGCATCATTAGTTTTATCCTTGTATAATCTCTGGTTTCGTATGAATGGAACCCGTACTCCACCTCTAGTAGTATGTACTTTCTTTCGAAAGCAACAAATCGGCATCCATATTTATTAGCTTCACCACTCATAATGCCTTATTCTCAAGAGTGACATCTAAATGAAAAGCTTTGCCATAAACTAGTAGACAATGAGAAGTGTGGATAGACGTCTTGAACGCATTTTGATAGGCCCAAAGCGAGTCATCATGTTTGATTGACCAGTCCATCAGAAATTAATTGATTGTTTTTTCAAAAATCCACTTGAGGTCACGAGTCTTCGTGTCCACGTGATCACTTGCAAGTGGGTGGTAAGCGATGATCAATCGATTAGATATCCCAATGAGTTGGGAAACTCATTGGAAAATTCTCTGAATGTGAGTACCCCGATCGCTTATGACCGAGTGACAAGCGTCGAAACGTGTGAAAAGGCATTGCATGAACTTTACCACCGCCTTCGCATCATTAGTTTTATCCTTGTATAATCTCTCGGTTTCGTATGAATGGAACCTGTACTCCACCTCTTGTAGTATGTACTTTCTTTCGAAAGCAACAAGATCGGCATCCATATTTAGAAGCTTCACCGCCCATAATGCCATATTCTCAAGAGTGACATATAAATGAAAAGCTTTGCCATAAACTAGTAGACAATGAGAAGTGTGGATAGACGTCTTGAACGCATTTTGATAGGCCCAAAGCGAGTCATCGTGTTTGATTGACCAGTCCATAAGAAATTAATCGATTTTTTTTTCAAAAATCCACTTGAGGTCACGAGTCTTCGTGTCCACATGATCGCTTTCAAGTGGGTGGTAAGCGATGATCAATCGATTAGATATCCCAATGAGTTGGGAAACTTATTGGAAAATTCTCTTAAAGTGAGTACCCCGATCGCTTATGATCGAGTGACAAGCGTCGAAACGTGTGAAAAGGCATTGCATGAACTTTACCACCGCCTTCGCATCATTAGTTTTATCCTTGTATAATCTCTCGGTTTCGTATGAATGGAACCCGTACTCCACCTCTAGTAGTATGTACTTTCTTTCGAAAGCAACAAGATCGGCATCCATATTTAGTAGCTTCACCGCCCATAATGCCATATTCTCAAGTGTGACATATAAATGAAAAGCTTTGCCATAAACTAGTGGACAATGAGAAGTGTGGATAGACGTCTTGAACGCATTTTGATAGGCCCAAACCAAGTCATCGTATTTGATTGACCAGTCCATCAGAAATTAATCGATTTTTTTTTTCAAAAATCCACTTGAGGTCACGAGTCTTCAGTGTCCACATGATCGCTTGCAAGTGGGTGGTAAGCGATGATCAATCGATTAGATATCCCAATGAGTTGGGAAACTCATTAGAAAATTCTCTCGAATGTGAGTACCCCGATCGCTTATGACCGAGTGACAAGCGTCGAAACGTGTGAAAAGGCATTGCATGAACTTTACCACCGCCTTCGCATCATTAGTTTTATCCTTGTATAATCTCTCGTTTCGTATGAATGGAACCTCGTACTCCACCTCTAGTAGTATGTACTTTCTTTCGAAAGCAACAAGATCGGCATCCATATTTAGTAGCTTCACCGCCCATAATGCCATATTCTCAAGTGTGACATATAAATGAAAAGCTTTGCCATAAACTAGTGGACAATGAGAAGTGTGGATAGACGTCTTGAACGCATTTTGATAGGCCCAAAGCGAGTCATCATGTTTGATTGACCAATCCATCGAAATTAATCGATTTTTTTTTCAAAAATCCACTTGAGGTCACGAGTCTTCGAGTCCACATGATTGCTTTCAAGTGGGTGGTAAGCGATGATCAATCGATTAGATATCCCAATGAGTTGGGAAACTCATTAGAAAATTTTCTTAAAGTGAGTACCCCGATCGCTTATGACCGAGTGACAAGCGTCGAAACGTGTGAAAAGGCATTGCATGAACTTTACCACCGCCTTCGCATCATTAGTTTTATCCTTGTATAATCTCTCGGTTTCGTATGAATGGAACCTGTACTCCACCTCTAGTAGTATGTACTTTCTTTCGAAAGCAACAAGATCGGCATCCATATTTAGTAGCTTCACCGCCCATAATGCCATATTCTCAAGTGTGACATATAAATGAAAAGCTTTGCCATAAACTAGTGGACAATGAGAAGTGTGGATAGACGTCTTGAACGCATTTTGATAGGCCCAAACCAAGTCATCGTATTTGATTGACCAGTCCATCAGAAATTAATCGATTTTTTTTTCAAAAATCCACTTGAGGTCATGAGTCTTCAGGTCCACATGATCGCTTTCAAGTGGGTGGTAAGCGATGATCAATCGATTAGATATCCCAATGAGTTGGGAAACTCATTGGAAAATTCTCTTAAAGTGAGTACCCCGATTGCTTATGACTGTGTGACAAGCGTCGAAACGTGTGAAAAGGCATTGCATGAACTTTACCACCGCACTCGCATCATTAGTTTTATCCTTGTATAATCTCTGGTTTTGTATGAATGGAACCTGTACTGCACCTCTAGCGCATGTACTTTCTTTCTAAAGCAACAAATCCGGCATCCATATTTATTAGCTTCACCACTCATAATGCCTTATTCTCAAGAGTGACATCTAAATGAAAAGCTTTGCCATAAACTAGTAGACAATGAGAAGTGTGGATAGACGTCTTGAACGCATTTTGATAGGCCCAAAGCGAGTCATCATGTTTGATTGACCAAATCCGTCGAAATTAATCGATTGTTTTTTCAAAAATCCACTTGAGCTCACGAGTCTTCGTGTCCACGTGATCACTTGCAAGTGGGTGGTAAGCGATGATCAATCGATTAGATATCCCAATGAGTTGGGAAACTCATTGGAAAATTCTCGTGAATGTGAGTACCCCGATCGCTTATGACCGAGTGACAAGCGTCGAAACGTGTGAAAAGGCATTGCATGAACTTTACCACCGCCTTCGCATCATTAGTTTTATCCTTGTATAATCTCTCGGTTTCGTATGAATGGAACCCGTACTCCACCTCTTGTAGTATGTACTTTCTTTCGAAAGCAACAAGATCGGCATCCGTATTTAGTAGCTTCTCTCGCCCATAATGCCATATTCTCAAGAGTGACATATAAATGAAAAGCTTTGCCATAAACTAGTAGACAATGAGAAGTGTGGATAGACGTCTTGAACGCATTTTGATAGGCCCAAAGCGAGTCATCGTGTTTGATTGACCAATCCATAAGAAATTAATCGATTTTTTTTTCAAAAATCCACTTGAGGTCACGAGTCTTCGTGTCCACATGATCGCTTGCAAGTGGGTGGTAAGCGATGATCAATCGATTAGATATCCCAATGAGTTGGGAAACTTATTGGAAAATTCTCTTAAAGTGAGTACCCCGATCGCTTATGACTGAGTGACAAGCGTCGAAACGTGTGAAAAGGCATTGCATGAACTTTATCACCGCCTTCGCATCATTAGTTTTATCCTTGTATAATCTCCCGGTTTCGTATGAATGGAACCTGTACTCCACCTCTAGTAGTATGTACTTTCTTTCGAAAGCAACAAGACTGGCATTCATATTTAGTAGCTTCACCGCCCATAATGCCATATTCTCAAGTGTGACATATAAATGAAAAGCTTTGCCATAAACTAGTCGACAATGAGAAGTGTGGATAGACGTCTTGAACGCATTTTGATAGGCCCAAAGCAAGTCATCGTATTTGATTGACCAGTCCATCAGAAATTAATCGATTTTTTTTTCAAAAATCCACATGAGGTCATGACTCTTCAGGTCCACATGATTGCTTTCATGTGTGTGGTAAGCGATGATCAATCGATTAGATATCCCAATGAGTTGCGAAACTCATTGGAAAATTCTCTTAAAGTGAGTACCCCGATTGCTTATGACTGTGTGACAAGCGTCGAAACGTGTGAAAAGGCATTGCATGAACTTTACCACCGCACTCGCATCATTAGTTTTATCCTTGTATAATCTCTGGTTTCGTATGAATGGAACATGTACTGCACCTCTAGCAGAGTATGTACTTTCTTTCTAAAGCAATCAAATCTGCATCCATATTTATTAGCTTCACCACTCATAATGCCTTATTCTCAAGAGTGACATCTAAATGAAAAGCTTTGCCATAAACTAGTAGACAATGAGAAGTGTGGATAGACGTCTTGAACGCATTTTGATAGGCCCAAAGCGAGTCATCATGTTTGATTGACCAAATCCGTCGAAATTAATCGATTGTTTTTTCAAAAATCCACTTGAGGTCACGAGTCTTCAGGTCCACGTGATCACTTGCAAGTGGGTGGTAAGCGATGATCAATCGATTAGATATCCCAATGAGTTGGGAAACTCATTAGAAAATTTTCTGAATGTGAGTACCCCGATCGCTTATGACTGAGTGACAAGCGTCGAAACGTGTGAAAAGGCATTGCATGAACTTTACCACCGCCTTCGCATCATTAGTTTTATCCTTGTATAATCTCTGGTTTCGTATGAATGGAACCTGTACTCCACCTCTAGTAGTATGTACTTTCTTTCGAAAGCAACAAGACTCGGCATCCATATTTAGTAGCTTCACCGCCCATAATGCCATATTCTCAAGTGTGACATATAAATGAAAAGCTTTGCCATAAACTAGTGGACAATGAGAAGTGTGGATAGACGTCTTGAACGCATTTTGATAGGCCCAAACCAAGTCATCGTATTTGATTGACCAAGTCCATCGAAATTAATCGATTTTTTTTTCAAAAATCCACTTGAGGTCATGAGTCTTCGTGTCCACATGATCGCTTTCAAGTGGGTGGTAAGCGATGATCAATCGATTAGATATCCCAATGAGTTGGGAAACTCATTGGAAAATTCTCTTAAAGTGAGTACCCCGATTGCTTATGATCGTGTGACAAGCGTCAAAACATGTGAAAAGGCATTGCATGAACTTTACCACCGCACTCGCATCATTAGTTTTATCCTTGTATAATCTCTGGTTTCGTATGAATGGAACCTGTACTGCACCTCTAGCAGTATGTACTTTCTTTCTAAAGCAACAAATCTGCATCCATATTTATTAGCTTCACCACTCATAATGCCTTATTCTCAAGAGTGACATCTAAATGAAAAGCTTTGCCATAAACTAGTAGACAATGAGAAGTGTGGATAGACGTCTTGAACGCATTTTGATAGGCCCAAAGCGAGTCATCATGTTTGATTGACCAGTCCGTCAGAAATTAATCGATTGTTTTTTCAAAAATCCACTTGAGCTCACGAGTCTTCAGGTCCACGTGATCACTTGCAAGTGGGTGGTAAGCGATGATCAATCGATTAGATATCCCAATGAGTTGGGAAACTCATTGGAAAATTCTGTGAATGTGAGTACCCCGATCGCTTATGACTGAGTGACAAGCGTCGAAACGTGTGAAAAGGCATTGCATGAACTTTACCACCGCCTTCGCATCATTAGTTTTATCCTTGTATAATCTCTCGGTTTCGTATGAATGGAACCCGTACTCCACCTCTTGTAGTATGTACTTTCTTTCGAAAGCAACAAGATCGGCATCCGTATTTAGTAGCTTCTCTGCCCATAATGCCATATTCTCAAGAGTGACATATAAATGAAAAGCTTTGCCATAAACTAGTAGACAATGAGAAGTGTGGATAGACGTCTTGAACGCATTTTGATAGGCCCAAAGCGAGTCATCGTGTTTGATTGACCAATCCATAAGAAATTAATCGATTTTTTTTTTCAAAATCCACTTGAGGTCACGAGTCTTCGAGTCCACATGATCGCTTGCAAGTGGGTGGTAAGCGATGATCAATCGATTAGATATCCCAATGAGTTGGGAAACTTATTGGAAAATTCTCTTAAAGTGAGTACCCCGATCGCTTATGACTGAGTGACAAGCGTCGAAACGTGTGAAAAGGCATTGCATGAACTTTATCACCGCCTTCGCATCATTAGTTTTATCCTTGTATAATCTCCGGTTTCGTATGAATGGAACTCGTACTCCACCTCTAGTAGTATGTACTTTCTTTCGAAAGCAACAAGATCGGCATTCATATTTAGTAGCTTCACCGCCCATAATGCCATATTCTCAAGTATGACATATAAATGAAAAGCTTTGCCATAAACTAGTCGACAATGAGAAGTGTGGATAGACGTCTTGAACGCATTTTGATAGGCCCAAAGCAAGTCATCGTATTTGATTGACCAAATCCATCGAAAATTAATCGATTTTTTTTTCAAAAATCCACATGAGGTCATGACTCTTCAGGTCCACATGATTGCTTTCATGTGTGTGGTAAGCGATGATCAATCGATTAGATATCCCAATGAGTTGCGAAACTCATTGGAAAATTCTCTTAAAGTGAGTACCCCGATTGCTTATGACTGTGTGACAAGCGTCGAAACGTGTGAAAAGGCATTGCATGAACTTTACCACCGCACTCGCATCATTAGTTTTATCCTTGTATAATCTCTCGGTTTCGTATGAATGGAACATGTACTCGCACCTCTAGCAAGATGTACTTTCTTTCTAAAGCAATAAATCTGGCATCCATATTTATTAGCTTCACCACTCATAATGCCTTATTCTCAAGAGTGACATCTAAATGAAACGCTTTGCCATAAACTAGTGGACAATGAGAAGTGTGGATAGACGTCTTGAACGCATTTTGATAGGCCCAAACCAAGTCATCGTATTTGATTGACCAGTCCATCAGAAATTAATCGATTTTTTTTTTCAAAAATCCACTTGAGGTCATGAGTCTTCAGGTCCACATGATCGCTTTCAAGTGGGTGGTAAGCGATGATCAATCGATTAGATATCCCAATGAGTTGGGAAACTCATTGGAAAATTCTCTTAAAGTGAGTACCCCGATTGCTTATGATCGTGTGACAAGCGTCAAAACATGTGAAAAGGCATTGCATGAACTTTACCACCGCACTCGCATCATTAGTTTTATCCTTGTATAATCTCTCGGTTTCGTATGAATGGAACCTCGTACTCGCACCTCTAGCGAGTATGTACTTTCTTTCTAAAGCAACAAATCCGGCATCCATATTTATTAGCTTCACCACTCATAATGCCTTATTCTCAAGAGTGACATCTAAATGAAAAGCTTTGCCATAAACTAGTAGACAATGAGAAGTGTGGATAGACGTCTTGAACGCATTTTGATAGGCCCAAAGCGAGTCATCATGTTTGATTGACCAGATCCGTCGAAATTAATCGATTGTTTTTTCAAAAATCCACTTGAGCTCACGAGTCTTCGTGTCCACGTGATCACTTGCAAGTGGGTGGTAAGCGATGATCAATCGATTAGATATCCCAATGAGTTGGGAAACTCATTGGAAAATTCTCGTGAATGTGAGTACCCCGATCGCTTATGATCGAGTGACAAGCGTCGAAACGTGTGAAAAGGCATTGCATGAACTTTACCACCGCCTTCGCATCATTAGTTTTATCCTTGTATAATCTCTCGGTTTCGTATGAATGGAACCCGTACTCCACCTCTTGTAGTATGTACTTTCTTTCGAAAGCAACAAGATCGGCATCCGTATTTAGTAGCTTCTCTGCCCATAATGCCATATTCTCAAGAGTGACATATAAATGAAAAGCTTTGCCATAAACTAGTAGACAATGAGAAGTGTGGATAGACGTCTTGAACGCATTTTGATAGGCCCAAAGCGAGTCATCGTGTTTGATTGACCAGTCCATAAGAAATTAATCGATTTTTTTTTTCAAAAATCCACTTGAGGTCACGAGTCTTCGTGTCCACATGATCGCTTGCAAGTGGGTGGTAAGCGATGATCAATCGATTAGATATCCCAATGAGTTGGGAAACTTATTGGAAAATTCTCTTAAAGTGAGTACCCCGATCGCTTATGACTGAGTGACAAGCGTCGAAACGTGTGAAAAGGCATTGCATGAACTTTATCACCGCCTTCGCATCATTAGTTTTATCCTTGTATAATCTCTGGTTTCGTATGAATGGAACCTGTACTCCACCTCTAGTAGTATGTACTTTCTTTCTAAAGCAACAAGACTGGCATTCATATTTAGTAGCTTCACCGCCCATAATGCCATATTCTCAAGTGTGACATATAAATGAAAAGCTTTGCCATAAACTAGTCGACAATGAGAAGTGTGGATAGACGTCTTGAACGCATTTTGATAGGCCCAAAGCAAGTCATCGTATTTGATTGACCAAATCCATCGTAAATTAATCGATTTTTTTTTTCAAAAATCCACATGAGGTCATGACTCTTCAGAGTCCACATGATTGCTTTCATGTGTGTGGTAAGCGATGATCAATCGATTAGATATCCCAATGAGTTGCGAAACTCATTGGAAAATTCTCTTAAAGTGAGTACCCCGATTGCTTATGATCCGTGTGACAAGCGTCGAAACGTGTGAAAAGGCATTGCATGAACTTTACCACCGCACTCGCATCATTAGTTTTATCCTTGTATAATCTCTCGGTTTCGTATGAATGGAACATGTACTCGCACCTCTAGCAGTATGTACTTTCTTTCTAAAGCAACAAATCGGCATCCATATTTATTAGCTTCACCACTCATAATGCCTTATTCTCAAGAGTGACATCTAAATGAAAAGCTTTGCCATAAACTAGTGGACAATGAGAAGTGTGGATAGACGTCTTGAACGCATTTTGATAGGCCCAAACCAAGTCATCGTATTTGATTGACCACTCCATCGAAATTAATCGATTTTTTTTTCAAAAATCCACTTGAGGTCATGAGTCTTCAGTGTCCACATGATCGCTTTCAAGTGGGTGGTAAGCGATGATCAATCGATTAGATATCCCAATGAGTTGGGAAACTCATTGGAAAATTCTCTTAAAGTGAGTACCCCGATTGCTTATGATCGTGTGACAAGCGTCGAAACATGTGAAAAGGCATTGCATGAACTTTACCACCGCACTCGCATCATTAGTTTTATCCTTGTATAATCTCTCGGTTTCGTATGAATGGAACCCGTACTCGCACCTCTAGCAGTATGTACTTTCTTTCTAAAGCAACAAATCTGCATCCATATTTATTAGCTTCACCACTCATAATGCCTTATTCTCAAGAGTGACATCTAAATGAAAAGCTTTGCCATAAACTAGTAGACAATGAGAAGTGTGGATAGACGTCTTGAACGCATTTTGATAGGCCCAAAGCGAGTCATCATGTTTGATTGACCAGTCCGTCAGAAATTAATCGATTGTTTTTTCAAAAATCCACTTGAGCTCACGAGTCTTCGTGTCCACGTGATCACTTGCAAGTGGGTGGTAAGCGATGATCAATCGATTAGATATCCCAATGAGTTGGGAAACTCATTGGAAAATTCTCGTGAATGTGAGTACCCCGATCGCTTATGACTGAGTGACAAGCGTCGAAACGTGTGAAAAGGCATTGCATGAACTTTACCACCGCCTTCGCATCATTAGTTTTATCCTTGTATAATCTCTGGTTTCGTATGAATGGAACCTGTACTCCACCTCTTGTAGTATGTACTTTCTTTCGAAAGCAACAAGACTGGCATCCGTATTTAGTAGCTTCTCTGCCCATAATGCCATATTCTCAAGAGTGACATATAAATGAAAAGCTTTGCCATAAACTAGTAGACAATGAGAAGTGTGGATAGACGTCTTGAACGCATTTTGATAGGCCCAAAGCGAGTCATCGTGTTTGATTGACCAGTCCATAAGAAATTAATCGATTTTTTTTTCAAAAATCCACTTGAGGTCACGAGTCTTCAGGTCCACATGATCGCTTGCAAGTGGGTGGTAAGCGATGATCAATCGATTAGATATCCCAATGAGTTGGGAAACTTATTGGAAAATTCTCTTAAAGTGAGTACCCCGATCGCTTATGACCGAGTGACAAGCGTCGAAACGTGTGAAAAGGCATTGCATGAACTTTATCACCGCCTTCGCATCATTAGTTTTATCCTTGTATAATCTCTCGGTTTCGTATGAATGGAACCTGTACTCCACCTCTAGTAGTATGTACTTTCTTTCTAAAGCAACAAGACTGGCATTCATATTTAGTAGCTTCACCGCCCATAATGCCATATTCTCAAGTGTGACATATAAATGAAAAGCTTTGCCATAAACTAGTCGACAATGAGAAGTGTGGATAGACGTCTTGAACGCATTTTGATAGGCCCAAAGCAAGTCATCGTATTTGATTGACCAGTCCATCAGAAATTAATCGATTTTTTTTTCAAAAATCCACATGAGGTCATGACTCTTCGTGTCCACATGATTGCTTTCATGTGTGTGGTAAGCGATGATCAATCGATTAGATATCCCAATGAGTTGCGAAACTCATTGGAAAATTCTCTTAAAGTGAGTACCCCGATTGCTTATGACTGTGTGACAAGCGTCGAAACGTGTGAAAAGGCATTGCATGAACTTTACCACCGCACTCGCATCATTAGTTTTATCCTTGTATAATCTCTCGGTTTCGTATGAATGGAACATGTACTCGCACCTCTAGCAGTATGTACTTTCTTTCTAAAGCAATAAATCGGCATCCATATTTATTAGCTTCACCACTCATAATGCCTTATTCTCAAGAGTGACATCTAAATGAAAAGCTTTGCCATAAACTAGTAGACAATGAGAAGTGTGGATAGACGTCTTGAACGCATTTTGATAGGCCCAAAGCGAGTCATCATGTTTGATTGACCAAATTCGTCGAAATTAATCGATTGTTTTTTCAAAAATCCACTTGAGGTCACGAGTCTTCGTGTCCACGTGATCACTTGCAAGTGGGTGGTAAGCGATGATCAATCGATTAGATATCCCAATGAGTTGGGAAACTCATTGGAAAATTCTCTTAAAGTGAGTACCCCGATCGCTTATGACCGAGTGACAAGCGTCGAAACGTGTGAAAAGGCATTGCATGAACTTTACCACCGCCTTCGCATCATTAGTTTTATCCTTGTATAATCTCCGGTTTCGTATGAATGGAACCCGTACTCCACCTCTAGTAGTATGTACTTTCTTTCGAAAGCAACAAGACCGGCATCCGTATTTAGTAGCTTCTCTGCCCATAATGCCATATTCTCAAGAGTGACATATAAATGAGAAGCTTTGCCATAAACTAGTAGACAATGAGAAGTGTGGATAGACGTCTTGAACGCATTTTGATAGGCCCAAAGCGAGTCATCGTGTTTGATTGACCAGTCCATAAGAAATTAATCGATTTTTTTTTTCAAAAATCCACTTGAGGTCACGAGTCTTCAGGTCCACATGATCGCTTGCAAGTGGGTGGTAAGCGATGATCAATCGATTAGATATCCCAATGAGTTGGGAAACTTATTGGAAAATTCTCCGAAAGTGAGTACCCCGATCGCTTATGACTGAGTGACAAGCGTCGAAACGTGTGAAAAGGCATTGCATGAACTTTACCACCGCCTTCGCATCATTAGTTTTATCCTTGTATAATCTCTGGTTTCGTATGAATGGAACCTGTACTCCACCTCTAGTAGTATGTACTTTCTTTCGAAAGCAACAAGACTGGCATCCATATTTAGTAGCTACACCGCCCATAATGCCATATTCTCAAGAGTGACATATAAATGAAAAGCTTTGCCATAAACTAGTAGACAATGAGAAGTGTGGATAGACGTCTTGAACGCATTTTGATAGGCCCAAAGCAAGTCATCGTATTTGATTGACTAATCCATCGAAATTAATCGATTTTTTTTTCAAAAATCCACTTGAGGTCACGAGTCTTCGTGTCCACATGATCGCTTTCATGTGGGTGGTAAGCGATATCAATCGATTAGATATCCCAATGAGTTGGGAAACTCATTGGAAAATTCTCTTAAAGTGAGTACCCCGATTGCTTATGACCGTGTGACAAGCGTCGAAACGTGTGAAAAGGCATTGCATGAACTTTACCACCGCACTCGCATCATTAGTTTTATCCTTGTATAATCTCCGGTTTCGTATGAATGGAACTGTATCGCACCTCTAGCAGTATGTACTTTCTTTCTAAAGCAATCAAGATCGGCATCCATATTTATTAGCTTCACCACTCATAATGCCTTATTCTCAAGAGTGACTCTAAATGAAAAGCTTTGCCATAAACTAGTAGACAATGAGAAGTGTGGATAGACGTCTTGAACGCATTTTGATAGGCCCAAAGCGAGTCATCATGTTTGATTGACCAATTCATCGTAAATTAATCGATTGTTTTTTCAAAAATCCACTTGAGGTCACGGTCTTCGGTCCACATGATCACTTGCAAGTGGGTGGTAAGCGATGATCAATCGATTAGATAGCCCAATCAGTTGGGAAACTCATTGGAAAATTCTCTCAAAGTGAGTACCCCGATCGCTTATGACTGAGTGACAAGCGTCGAAACGTGTGAAAAGGCATTGCATGAACTTTACCACCGCCTTCGCATCATTAGTTTTATCCTTGTATAATCTCTGGTTTCGTATGAATGGAACCTGTACTCCACCTCTAGTAGTATGTACTTTCTTTCGAAAGCAACAAGATCGGCATCCATATTTAGTAGCTTCACCGCCCATAATGCCATATTCTCAAGTGTGACATATAAATGAAAAGCTTTGCCATAAACTAGTGGACAATGAGAAGTGTGGATAGACGTCTTGAACGCATTTTGATAGGCCCAAACCAAGTCATCGTATTTGATTGACCAGCCCATCAGAAATTAATCGATTTTTTTTTCAAAAATCCACATGAGGTCACGAGTCTTCAGGTCCACATGATCGCTTTCAAGTGGGTGGTAAGCGATGATCAATCGATTAGATATCCCAATGAGTTGGGAAACTCATTGGAAAATTCTCTTAAAGTGAGTACCCCGATTGCTTATGACTGTGTGACAAGCGTCAAAACATGTGAAAAGGCATTGCATGAACTTTACCACCGCACTCGCATCATTAGTTTTATCCTTGTATAATCTCTGGTTTCGTATGAATGGAACCTGTACTGCACCTCTAGCAGTATGTACTTTCTTTCTAAAGCAACAAATCGGCATCCATATTTATTAGCTTCACCACCCATAATGCCTTATTCTCAAGAGTGACATCTAAATGAAAAGCTTTGCCATAAACTAGTAGACAATGAGAAGTGTGGATAGACGTCTTGAACGCATTTTGATAGGCCCAAAGCGAGTCATCATGTTTGATTGACCAGTCCATCGAAATTAATCGATTGTTTTTTCAAAAATCCACTTGAGCTCACGAGTCTTCGTGTCCACGTGATCACTTGCAAGTGGGTGGTAAGCGATGATCAATCGATTAGATATCCCAATGAGTTGGGAAACTCATTGGAAAATTCTCTTAATGTGAGTACCCCGATCGCTTATGACTGAGTGACAAGCGTCGAAACGTGTGAAAAGGCATTGCATGAACTTGACCACCGCCTTCGCATCATTAGTTTTATCCTTGTATAATCTCTGGTTTCGTATGAATGGAACCTGTACTCCACCTCTAGTAGTATGTACTTTCTTTCGAAAGCAACAAGATCGGCATCCGTATTTAGTAGCTTCTCTGCCCATAATGCCATATTCTCAAGAGTGACATATAAATGAAAATCTTTGCCATAAACTAGTAGACAATGAGAAGTGTGGATAGACGTCTTGAACGCATTTTGATAGGCCCAAAACGAGTCATCGTGTTTGATTGACCAATCCATAAGAAATTAATCGATTTTTTTTTCAAAAATCCACTTGAGGTCACGAGTCTTCAGGTCCACATGATCGCTTGCAAGTGGGTGGTAAGCGATGATCAATCGATTAGATATCCCAATGAGTTGGGAAACTTATTAGAAAATTCTCTTAAAGTGAGTACCCCGATCGCTTATGACCGAGTGACAAGCGTCGAAACGTGTGAAAAGGCATTGCATGAACTTTATCACCGCCTTCGCATCATTAGTTTTATCCTTGTATAATCTCTGGTTTCGTATGAATGGAACCTGTACTCCACCTCTAGTAGTATGTACTTTCTTTCGAAAGCAACAAGACTGGCATTCATATTTAGTAGCTTCACCGCCCATAATGCCATATTCTCAAGTGTGACATATAAATGAAAAGCTTTGCCATAAACTAGTCGACAATGAGAAGTGTGGATAGACGTCTTGAACGCATTTTGATAGGCCCAAAGCAAGTCATCGTATTTGATTGACCAGTCCATCAGAAATTAATCGATTTTTTTTTCAAAAATCCACATGAGGTGATGACTCTTCAGGTCCACATGATTGCTTTCATGTGTGTGGTAAGCGATGATCAATCGATTAGATATCCCAATGAGTTGCGAAACTCATTGGAAAATTCTCTTAAAGTGAGTACCCCGATTGCTTATGACTGTGTGACAAGCGTCGAAACGTGTGAAAAGGCATTGCATGAACTTTACCACCGCACTCGCATCATTAGTTTTATCCTTGTATAATCTCCGGTTTCGTATGAATGGAACATGTACTCGCACCTCTAGCAGGATGTACTTTCTTTCTAAAGCAATAAGATCTGCATCCATATTTATTAGCTTCACCACTCATAATGCCTTATTCTCAAGAGTGACATCTAAATGAAAAGCTTTGCCATAAACTAGTAGACAATGAGAAGTGTGGATAGACGTCTTGAACGCATTTTGATAGGCCCAAAGCGAGTCATCATGTTTGATTGACCAATCCATCGAAATTAATCGATTGTTTTTTCAAAATCCACTTGAGGTCACGAGTCTTCGTGTCCACGTGATCACTTGCAAGTGGGTGGTAAGCGATGATCAATCGATTAGATATCCCAATGAGTTGGGAAACTCATTAGAAAATTCCAGTGAATGTGAGTACCCCGATCGCTTATGACTGAGTGACAAGCGTCGAAACGTGTGAAAAGGCATTGCATGAACTTTACCACCGCCTTCGCATCATTAGTTTTATCCTTGTATAATCTCTGGTTTCGTATGAATGGAACCTGTACTCCACCTCTAGTAGTATGTACTTTCTTTCGAAAGCAAACAAGATTGGCATCCATATTTAGTAGCTTCACCGCCCATAATGCCATATTCTCAAGTGTGACATATAAATGAAAAGCTTTGCCATAAACTAAGTAGACAATGAGAAGTGTGGATAGACGTCTTGAACGCATTTTGATAGGCCCAAAGCGAGTCATCGCGTTTGATTAACCAATCCATAAGAAATTAATCGATTTTTTTTTCAAAAATCCACTTGAGGTCACGAGTCTTCAAGGTCCACACGATCGCTTGCAAGTGGGTGGTAAGCGATGATCAATCGATTAGATATCCCAATGAGTTGGGAAACTCATTGGAAAATTCTCTTAAAGTGAGTACCCCGATCGCTTATGATTATGTGACAAGCGTCGAAACGTGTGAAAAGGCATTGCATGAACTTTACCACCGCACTCGCATCATTAGTTTTATCCTTGTATAATCTCCGGTTTCGTATGAATGGAACCCGTACTCCACCTCTAGTAGTATGTACTTTCTTTCTAAAGCAACAAGACCGGCATCCATATTTATTAGCTTCACCACCCATAATGCCTTATTCTCAAGAGTGACATCTAAATGAAAAGCTTTGCCATAAACTAGGAGACAATGAGAAGTGTGGATAGACGTCTTGAACGCATTTTGATAGGCCCAAAGCGAGTCATCCCGTTTGATTGACCAGTCCATCGGAAATTAATCGATTTTTTTTCAAAAATCCACTTGAGGTCACGAGTCTTCGAGTCCACATGATCGCTTGCAAGTGGGTGGTAAGCGATCATCAATCGATTAGATATCCCAATGAGTTGGGAAACTCAATTTTCCATTGAAAGTGAGTACCCCGATCGCTTATGACCGAGTGACAAGCGTCGAAACGTGTGAAAAGGCATTGCATGAACTTTACCACCGCACTCGCATCATTAGTTTTATCCTTGTATAATGTCCGGTTTCGTATGAATGGAACCTCGTACTCGCACCTCTAGTAGTATGAACTTTCTTTCTAAAGAAACAAGATTGGCATCCATATTTAGTAGCTAATCACCACCCATAATGCCTTATTCTCAAGAGTGACATGTAAATGAAAAGCTTTGCCATAAACTAGTAGACAATGACAAGTGTGGATAGACGTCTTGAACGCATTTTGATAGGCCCAAAGCGAGTCATCGTGTTTGATTAACCAAATTCATCGAAATTAATCGATTTTTTTTTCAAAATCCACTTCGAGGTCACGAGTCTTCGTGTCCACATGATCGCTTGCAAGTGGGTGGTAAGCGATGATCAATCGATTAGATATCCCAATGAGTTGGGAAACTCATTGGAAAATTCTCTTAAAGTGAGTACCCCGATCGCTTATGATCGTGTGACAAGCGTCGAAACGTGTGAAAAGGTATTGTATGAACTTTACCACCGCACTCGCATCATTAGTTTTATCCTTGTATAATGTCCGGTTTCGTATGAATGGAACACGTACTGCACCTCTAGTAGTATGAACTTTCTTTCTAAAGAAACAAGACTGCATCCATATTTATTAGCTTCACCACCCATAATGCCTTATTCTCAAGAGTGACATCTAAATGAAAAGCTTTGCCATAAACTAGTAGACAATGAGAAGTGTGGATAGACGTCTTGAACGCATTTTGATAGGCCCAAAGCGAGTCATCATGTTTGATTGACCAGATCCATCGTAAATTAATCGATTGTTTTTTCAAAAATCCACTTGAGGTCACGAGTCTTCGTGTCCACATGATCCCTTGCAAGTGGGTGGTAAGCGATGATCAATCGATTAGATATCCCAATGAGTTGGGAAACTCATTGGAAAATTCTCTGAATGTGAGTACCCCGATCGCTTATGACTGAGTGACAAGCGTCGAAACGTGTGAAAAGGCATTGCATGAACTTTACCACCGCACTCGCATCATTACTTTTATCCTTGTATAATCTCTGGTTTCGTATGAATGGAACCCGTACTCCACCTCCAGTAGTATGTACTTTCTTTCGAAAGCAACAAGATCGGCATCCATATTTAGTAGCTTCACCGCCCATAATGCCTTATTCTCAAGAGTGACATATAAATGAAAAGCTTTGCCATAAACTAGTAGACAATGAGAAGTGTGGATAGTCGTCTTGAACGCATTTTGATAGGCCCAAAGCGAGTCATTCTGTTTGATTGACCAGTCCATCAGAAATTAATCGATTTTTTTTTTCAAAAATCCACTTGAGGTCACGAGTCTTCGTGTCCACATGATCGCTTGCAAGTGGGTGGTAAGCGATGATCAATCGATTAGATATCCCAATGAGTTGGGAAACTCATTGGAAAATTCTCTTAAAGTGAGTACCCCGATCGCTTATGATCGAGTGACAAGCGTCGAAACGTGTGAAAAGGCATTGCATGAACTTTACCACCGCACTTCGCATCATTAGTTTTATCCTTGTATAATGTCCGGTTTCGTATGAATGGAACCTCGTACTCGCACCTCTAGTAGTATGTACTTTCTTTCTAAAGCAACAAGATCGGCATCCATATTTATTAGCTTCACCGCCCATAATGCCTTATTCTCAAGAGTGACATCTAAATGAAAAGCTTTGCCATAAACTAGTAGACAATGAGAAGTGTGGATAGACGTCTCGAACGCATTTTGATAGGCCCAAAGCGAGTCATCATGTTTGATTGACCACCATCGTAAATTAATCGATTTTTTTTCAAAATCCACTTGAGGTCACGAGTCTTTGTCATGTGTCCACATGATCACTTGCAAGTGGGTGGTAAGCGATGATCAATCGATTAGATATCCCAATGAGTTGGGAAACTCATTGGAAAATTCTCTTGAAAGTGAGTACCCCGATCGCTTATGACCGAGTGACAAGCGTCGAAACGTGTGAAAAGGCATTGCATGAACTTTACCACCGCATTCGCATCATTAGTTTTATCCTTGTATAATCTCCGGTTTCGTATGAATGGAACCCCGTACTCCACCTCTAAGTAGTATGAACTTTCTTTCTAAAGAAACAAGATTGGCATCCATATTTAGTAGAATCACCGCCCATAATGTCTTATTCTCAAGAGTGACATATAAATGAAAAGCTTTGCCATAAACTAGTAGACAATGACAAGTGTGGATAGACGTCTTGAACGCATTTTGATAGGCCCAAAGCGAGTCATCGTGTTTGATTAACCAGTCCATCAGAAATTAATCGATTTTTTTTCAAAAATCCACTTGAGGTCACGAGTCTTCAGGTCCACATGATCGCTTGCAAGTGGGTGGTAAGCGATGATCAATCGATAAGATATCCCAATGAGTTGGGAAACTCATTGGAAAATTCTCTTAAAGTGAGTACCCCGATCGCTTACGACCGAGTGACAAGCGTCGAAACGTGTGAAAAGGTATTGCATGAACTTTACCACCGCACTCGCATCATTAGTTTTATCCTTGTATAATCTCCCGGTTTCGTATGAATGGAACCCGTACTCCCACCTCTAGTAGTATGAACTTTCTTTCTAAAGAAACAAGACTGCATCCATATTTATTAGCTTCACCGCCCATAATGTCTTATTCTCAAGAGTGACATCTAAATGAAAAGCTTTGCCATAAACTAGTAGACAATGAGAAGTGTGGATAGACGTCTTGAACGCATTTTGATAGGCCCAAAGCGAGTCATCCTATTTGATTGACCACACTCATCAAAATTAATCGATTTTTTTTTCAAAAATCCACTTGAGGTCACGAGTCTTCGGTCCACATGATCACTTGCAAGTGGGTGGTAAGCGATCATCAATCGATTAGATATCCCAATGAGTTGGGAAACTCATTGGAAAATTTCTTAAACGTGAGTACCCCGATCGCTTATGATCGAGTGACAAGCGTCGAAACGTGTGAAAAGGCATTGCATGAACTTTACCACCGCATTCGCATCATTAGTTTTATCCTTGTATAATGTCTGGTTTCGTATGAATGGAACCCGTACTCCACCTCTAAAGAGTATGAACTTTCTTTCTAAAGAAACAAGACTCGGCATCCATATTTAGTAGCTTCACCGCCTATAATGTCTTATTCTCAAGAGTGACATGTAAATGAAAAGCTTTGCCATAAACTAGTAGACAATGAGAAGTGTGGATACACGCCTTGAACGCAATTTGATAGGCCCAAAGCGAGTCATCCCGTTTGATCGACCACTCCATCATAAATTAATCGATTTTTTTTTCAAAAATCCACTTGAGGTCACGAGTCTAAGCACGTGTCCACATGATCGCTTGCAAGTGGGTGGTAAGCTATCATCAATCGATTAGATATCCCAATGAGTTGGGAAACTCATTGGAAAATTCCTTAAAGTGAGTACCCCGATCGCTTACGACCGTGTGACAAGCGTCGAAACGTGTGAAAAGGCATTGCATGAACTTTACCACCGCACTCGCATCATTAGTTTTATCCTTGTATAATGTCCGGTTTCGTATGAATGGAACTCAGTATCGCACCTCTAAAAAAGTATGAAATTTCTTTCTAAAGAAACAAGATTGGCATCCATATTTAGTAGCAATCACCACCCATAATGTCTTATTCTCAAGAGTGACATCTAAATGAAAAGCTTTGCCATAACCAAGTAGACAATGAGAAGTGTGGATAGACGTCTTCAACGCATTTTGATAGTGCCCAAAGCCGAGTCATCACGTTTGATTAACCACTCCATCAAAATTAATCGATTGTTTTTTCAAAAATCCACTTGAGGTCACGAGTCTGTGTCCACATGATCGCTCGTGTAGGTGGTAAGCGATGATCAATCGATTAGATATCCCAATGAGTTGGGAAACTCATTGGAAAATTCCCTTGAAAGTGAGTACCCCGATAGCTTATGACTCGAGTGACAAGCGTCGAAACGTGTGAAAAGGCATTGCATGAACTTTACCACCGCACTCGCATCATTAGTTTTATCCTTGTATAATGTCCGGTTTCGTATGAATGGAACTCGTACTCCACCTCTAGTAGTATATGAACTTTCTTTCTAAAGAAACAAGATCGGCATCCATATTTAGTAGACCCACCACCCATAATGTCTTATTCTCAAGAGTGACATATAAATGAAAAGCTTTGCCATAAACTAGTAGACAATGAGAAGTGTGGATGTACGTCTTGAACGCATTTTGATGGGCCCAAAGCGAGTCATCGGGTTTGATCGACCAAATCCATCAGAAATTAATCGATTTTTTTTTCAAAAATCCACTTGAGGTCACGAGTCTTCGTCAGTCCACATGATCGCTTGCAAGTGGGTGGTAAGCGATGATCAATCGAAGATATCCCAATGAGTTGGGAAACTCATTGGAAAATTCTCTTTAAAGTGAGTACCCCGATCGCTTATGATCGTGTGACAAGCGTCGAAACGTGTGAAAAGGCATTGCATGAACTTTACCACCGCCTTCGCATCATTAGTTTTATCCTTGTATAATGTCCGGTTTCGTATGAATGGAACCCCGTACTACACCGTAGTATGAACTTTCTTTCTAAAGAAACAAGACGGCATCCATATTTAGAAGCTTCACCGCCCATAATGTCTTATTCTCAAGAGTGACATGTAAATGAAAAGCTTTGCCATAAACTAGTAGACAATGAGAAGTGTGGATAGACGTCTTGAACGCAATTTGATAGCCCAAAGCGAGTCATCCTATTTGATTGACCAGTCCATCATAAATTAATCGATTTTTTTTCAAAAATCCACTTGAGGTCACGAGTCTTCAGGTCCACATGATCGCTTGCAAGTGGGTGGTAAGCGATCATCAATCGATTAGATATCCCAATGAGTTGGGAAACTCATTGGAAAATTCTCTTAAAGTGAGTACCCCGATCGCTTATGATTATGTGACAAGCGTCGAAACGTGTGAAAAGGCATTGCATGAACTTTACCACCGCACTCGCATCATTAGTTTTATCCTTGTATAATGTCCGGTTTTGTATGAATGGAACCCGTACCGCACCTCTAGTAGTATGAAATTTCTTTCTAAAGCAACAAGATTGGCATCCATATTTAGTAGCTCACCGCCCATAATGTCTTATTCTCAAGAGTGACATGTAAATGAAAAGCTTTGCCATAAACTAAGAGACTATGAGAAGTGTGGATAGACGTCTTGAACGCAATTTGATAGGCCCAAAGCGAGTCATCCCGTTTGATTAACCAAATTATCATAAATTAATCGATTTTTTTCAAAAATCCACTTGAGGTCACGAGTTCGTGTCCACATGATCGCTTGCAAGTGGGTGGTAAGCGATCATCAAATCGATTAGATATCCCAATGAGTTGGGAAACTCACTGGAAAATTCTCTTAAAGTGAGTACCCCGATAGCTTATGACCGAGTGACAAGCGTCGAAACGTGTGAAAAGGCATTGCATGAACTTTACCACCGCACTCGCATCATTAGTTTTATCCTTGTATAATGTCCCGGTTTCGTATGAATGGAACCTCGTACCGCACCTCTAGCAAGCATGTACTTTCTTTCTAAAGCAACAA
>JAUJYP020001024.1:0-51230 GCA_030674075.2 Linum usitatissimum | reverse complement strand
GATTATAAATTTAAAAAATCAATTTTACTCGATATTTTTTTAGAGTGACGTAAATATTATCTAACTTCATTTGGCAATTATTTGAAGGGCTTAACATGGCGAAATTTCAATTTTTAGCCATTCCCAACATACACGTCAAATATTAACCCATTTAAAAAGTTTCAATTTTCACCTCAAAATTTGTCAATTTCCAAATCGAACACCTATAGAAATGAACCATTATAACATGAAAATTTGCAAATTTTCAAATCGGCTAATATTTGACATGCATGTTGGAAATGGCTAAAAAGTCAAGGTTCATCGTAGTGACCCCCTCAAATACTTGGATTATAAATTTAAAAATCAATTTTACTCGATATGTTTTTAAGAGTGTTAAGAAATATTATCTAACTTCATTTGGCAACTATTTGAAGGACTTAACATGGTGAAATTTCAATTTTTAGCCATTCCCAACATACACGTCAAATATTAGTCCATTTAAAAAGTTTCAATTTTCACTTCAAAATTTGTCAATTTCCAAATCGAACACCTATAGAAATGAACCATTATAACATGAAAATTTTCAAATTTTCAAATCGGCTAATATTTGACATGCATTTTGGAAATAGCTAAAAAGTCAAGGTTCATCAGAGTGTGACCCCTTCAAATACTTGATTATAAATTTAAAAATCAATTTTACTCGATATTTTTTTTTAGAGTGATCTGAAATATTATCTAACTTCATTTGGAAAATAATTTGAAGGGCTTAACATGGTGAAACCTCAAAAAAAAGCCATTCCCAACATACTTGTCAAATATTAGCCCATTTAAGAAGTTTCAATTTTCAGCCCAAAATTTGTCAATTTCCAAATCGAACACCCATAGAAATGAACCATTATAACATGAAAATTTTCAAATTTTCAAATCGGCTAATATTTGACATGCATGCTGGAAATGGCTAAAAAGTCAATGTTCATCAGAGTGACCGCCACAAATACTTGGATTATAAATTTAAAAATCAATTTTAATCGATATGTTTTTAGAGTGTTAAGAAATATTATCTAACTTCATTTGGCAATTATTTGAAGGACTTAACATGGTGAAATTTCAATTTTTAGCCATTCCCAACATACACGTCAAATATTAGCCCATTTAAAAAGTTTCAATTTTCACCTCAAAATTTGTCAATTTCCAAATCGAACACCTATAGAAATGAACCATTATAACATGAAAATTTTCAAATTTTCAAATCGGCTAATATTTGACATGCATGTTGGAAATGGCTAAAAAGTCAAGGTTCATCGAGTGACCCCCTCAAATACTTGGATTATAAATTTAAAAATCAATTTTACTCGATATTTTTTTAGAGTGATCGAAATATTATCTAACTTCATTTGGCAATTATTTGAAGGGCTTAACATGGTGAAACCTCAATTTTTAGCCATTCCCAACATACAGGTCAAATATTAGCCCATTTAAAAAGTTTCAATTTTCACCTCAAAATTTGTCAATTTCCAAATCGAACACCTATAGAAATGAACCATTATAACATGAAAATTTTCAAATTTTCAAATCGGCTAATATTTGACATGCATGTTGGAAATAGCTAAAAAGTCAAGGTTCATCGTAGTGACCCCTCAAATACTTGGATTATAAATTTAAAAATCAATTTTACTCGATATGTTTTTAGAGTGTTAAGAAATATTATCTAACTTCATTTGGCAACTATTTGAAGGACTTAACATGGTGAAATTTCAATTTTTAGCCATTCCCAACATACACGTCAAATATTAGCCCATTTAAAAAGTTTCAATTTTCACCTCAAAATTTGTCAATTTCCAAATCGAACACCTATAGAAATGAACCATTATAACATGAAAATTTTCAAATTTTCTAATCGGCTAATATTTGACATGCATGTTGGAAATGGCTAAAAAGTCAAGGTTCATCGAGTGACCCCTCAAATACTTGGATTATAAATTTAAAAATCAATTTTACTCGATATTTTTTTAGAGTGTTCGAAATATTATCTAACTTCATTTGGCAATTATTTGAAGGGCTTAACATGGTGAAATTTCAATTTTTAGCCATTCCCAACATACACGTCAAATATTAGCCCATTTAAAAAGTTTCAATTTTCACCTCAAAATTTGTCAATTTCCAAATCGAACACCTATAGAAATGAACCATTATAACATGAAAATTTTCAAATTTTCAAATCGGCTAATATTTGACATGCATGTTGGAAATGGCTAAAAAGTCAAGGTTCATCGAGTGACCCCTCAAATACTTGGATTATAAATTTAAAAATCAATTTTACTCGATATTTTTTTAGAGTGTTCGGAAATATTATCTAACTTCATTTGGCAATTATTTGAAGGGCTTAACATGGTGAAATTTCAATTTTTAGCCATTCCCAACATACACGTCAAATATTAGCCCATTTAAAAAGTTTCAATTTTCACCTCAAAATTTGTCAATTTCCAAATCGAACACCTATAGAAATGAACCATTATAACATGAAAATTTTCAAATTTTCAAATCGGCTAATATTTGACATGCATGTTGGAAATGGCTAAAAAGTCAAGGTTCATCGAGTGACCCCCTCAAATACTTGGATTATAAATTTAAAAATCAATTTTACTCGATATTTTTTTAGAGTGTTCGTAAATATTATCTAACTTCATTTGGCAATTATTTGAAGGGCTTAACATGGTGAAATTTCAATTTTTAGCCATTCCCAACATACACGTCAAATATTAGCCCATTTAAAAAGTTTCAATTTTCACCTCAAAATTTGTCAATTTCCAAATCGAACACCTATAGAAATGAACCATTATAACATGAAAATTTTCAAATTTTCAAATCGGCTAATATTTGACATGCATGTTGGAAATGGCTAAAAAGTCAAGGTTCATCGAGTGACCCCTCAAATACTTGGATTATAAATTTAAAAATCAATTTTACTCGATATTTTTTTAGAGTGTTCGGAAATATTATCTAACTTCATTTGGCAATTATTTGAAGGGCTTAACATGGTGAAATTTCAATTTTTAGCCATTCCCAACATACACGTCAAATATTAGCCCATTTAAAAAGTTTCAATTTTCACCTCAAAATTTGTCAATTTCCAAATCGAACACCTATAGAAATGAACCATTATAACATGAAAATTTTCAAATTTTCAAATCGGCTAATATTTGACATGCATGTTGGAAATGGCTAAAAAGTCAAGGTTCATCGAGTGACCCTCGGAAATACTTGGATTATAAATTTAAAAATCAATTTTACTCGATATTTTTTTAGAGTGTTCGAAATATTATCTAACTTCATTTGGCAATTATTTGAAGGGCTTAACATGGTGAAATTTCAATTTTTAGCCATTCCCAACATACACGTCAAATATTAGCCCATTTAAAAAGTTTCAATTTTCACCTCAAAATTTGTCAATTTCCAAATCGAACACATATAGAAATGAACCATTATAACATGAAAAGTAACAAATTTTCAAATCGGCTAATATTTGACATGCATGTTGGAAATGGCTAAAAAGTCAAGGTTCATCGAGTGACCCCCACAAATACTTGGATTATAAATTTAAAAATCAATTTTGCGGGATATTTTTTTAGAGTGTTTTGAAATATTATCTAACTTCATTTGGCAATTATTTGAAGGGCTTATTATGGTGAAATTTCAATTTTTAGCCATTCCAGGCATACACGTCAAATATTAGCCCATTTAAAAAGTTTCAGTTTTCACCTAAAAATTTGTCAATTTCCAAATCGAACACACATATAGAAATGAACCATTATAACATGAAAATTTTCAAATTTTCTAATTGGCTAATATTTGACATGCATGTTGGAAATGGCTAAAAAGCCAAGGTTCATCGAGTAATTCTCTCGAATACTTGGATTATAAATTTAAAAATCAATTTTTCTTGGATATTTTTTTAGAGTGTTCGAAATATTATCTAACTTCGTTTAGCGATTATTTGAAGGGCTTAACATGGTGAAATTTCAATTTTTAGCCATTCCCAACATACACGTCAAATATTAGCCAATTTTAAAAAGTTTCAATTTTCACCTCAAAATTTGTCAATTTCCAAATCGAACACTTTTATAGAAATGAACCATTATAACATGAAAATTTTCAAATTTTCTAATCGAGTAATATTTGACATGCATGTTGGAAATATCTAAAAAGTCAAAAGGATTCATCGAGTGACCATCTTAAATGCTCGGATTATAAATTTAAAAATCAATTTTACTCGATATTTTTTTAGAGTGTTACGAAATATTATCTAACTTCGTTTTGGCAATTATTTAATAAACTTTAACATGGTGAAATCTCAATTTTGAGCCATTCCCAACATACCATAAATCGAATATTAGCCCAGTGAAAAAGTTTCAATTTTCACCTCAAAATTTGTCAATTTCAAAATCGAACACCTATAGAAATGAACCATTACAACATGAAAATTTTCAAATTTTCAAATCGGCTAATATTTGACATGCATGTTGGAAATGGCTAAAAAGTCAAGGTTCATCAGAGTGACCCCCTCAAATACTTGGATTATAAATTTAAAAATAAATTTTACTCGATATTTTTTTAGAGTGTTCAGAGAAATATTATCTAACTTCATTTGGCAATTATTTGAAGGGCTTAACATGGTGAAACCTCAATTTTTAGCCATTGAAAACATACACGTCAAATATTAGCCCATTGAAAAAGTTTCAATTTTCACCTCAAAATTTGTCAATTTCCAAATCGAACACATATAGAAATGAACCATTATAACATGAAAATTTTCAAATTTTCAAATCGGCTAATATTTGACATGCATGTTGAAATGGCTAAAAAGTCAATGTTCATCGAGTCATACCAAAATTCTTTGGGATTATAAATTTAAAAATCAATTTTACTCTATATTTTTTAAAGTGTTCAGAAATATTATGTAACTTCATTTGGCAATTATTTGAAGGGCTTAACATGGTGAAACGTCAATTTTTAGCCATTCCCAACATACACGTCAAATATTAGCCCATTTAAAAAGTTTCCAATTTTCACCTCAAAATTTGTCAATTTCCAAATCGAACACACATAGAAATGAACCATTATAACATGAAAATTTTCAAATTTTCAAATCGGCTAATATTTGACATGCATGTTGGAAATGGCTAAAAAGTCAAGGTTCGTAAATTGACCCATGAAATACTTGGATTATAAATTTAAAAATCAATTTTCTTGGATATTTTTTTAGAGTGTTCGAGAAATATTATCTAACAACGTTTTGGCAATTATTTGAAGGGCTTAACATGGTGAAACCTCAATTTTTAGCCATTCCCAACATACACGTCAAATATTAGCCCATTTAAAAAGTTTCAATTTTCACCTCAAAATTTGTCAATTTCCAAATCGAACACCTATAGAAATGAACCATTATAACATGAAAATTTTCAAATTTTCAAATCGGCTAATATTTGACATGCATGTTGGAAATGGCTAAAAAGTCAAGGTTCATCGAGTGACCCCCTCAAATACTTGGATTATAAATTTAAAAATCAATTTTACTCGATATGTTTTTAGAGTGTTAAGAAATATTATCTAACTTCATTTGGCAATTATTTGAAGGACTTAACATGGTGAAATTTCAATTTTTAGCCATTCCCAACATACACGTCAAATATTAGCCCATTTAAAAAGTTTCAATTTTCACCTCAAAATTTGTCAATTTCCAAATCGAACACCTATAGAAATGAACCATTATAACATGAAAATTTTCAAATTTTCAAATCGGCTAATATTTGACATGCATGTTGGAAATGGCTAAAAAGTCAAGGTTCATCGAGTGACCCCCTCAAATACTTGGATTATAAATTTAAAAATCAATTTTACTCGATATTTTTTTAGAGTGTTCGAAATATTATCTAACTTCATTTGGCAATTATTTGAAGGGCTTAACATGGTGAAATTTCAATTTTTAGCCATTCCCAACATACACGTCAAATATTAGCCCATTTAAAAAGTTTCAATTTTCACCTCAAAATTTGTCAATTTCCAAATCGAACACCTATAGAAATGAACCATTATAACATGAAAATTTTCAAATTTTCAAATCGGCTAATATTTGACATGCATGTTGGAAATGGCTAAAAAGTCAAGGTTCATCGAGTGACCCCCCTCAAATACTTGGATTATAAATTTAAAAATCAATTTTACTCGATATTTTTTTAGAGTGTTAACAAATATTATCTAACTTCATTTGGCAATTACTTGAAGGGCTTAACATGGTGAAATTTCAATTTTTAGCCATTCCCAACATACACGTCAAATATTAGCCCATTTAAAAAGTTTCAATTTTCACCTCAAAATTTGTCAATTTCCAAATCGAACACCTATAGAAATGAACCATTATAACATGAAAATTTTCAAATTTTCAAATCGGCTAATATTTGACATGCATGTTGGAAATGGCTAAAAAGTCAAGGTTCATCGAGTGACCCCCACAAATACTTGGATTATAAATTTAAAAATCAATTTTACTCGATATTTTTTTAGAGTGTTCGTAAATATTATCTAACTTCATTTGGCAATTATTTGAAGGGCTTAACATGGTGAAATTTCAATTTTTAGCCATTCCCAACATACACGTCAAATATTAGCCCATTTAAAAAGTTTCAATTTTCACCTCAAAATTTGTCAATTTCCAAATCGAACACCTATAGAAATGAACCATTATAACATGAAAATTTTCAAATTTTCAAATCGGCTAATATTTGACATGCATGTTGGAAATGGCTAAAAAGTCAAGGTTCATCGTTAGTGACCCCTCAAATACTTGGATTATAAATTTAAAAATCAATTTTACTCGATATGTTTTTAGAGTGTTAAGAAATATTATCTAACTTCATTTGGCAATTATTTGAAGGGCTTAACATGGTGAAATTTCAATTTTTAGCCATTCCCAACATACACGTCAAATATTAGCCCATTTAAAAAGTTTCAATTTTCACCTCAAAATTTGTCAATTTCCAAATCGAACACCTATAGAAATGAACCATTATAACATGAAAATTTTCAAATTTTCAAATCGGCTAATATTTGACATGCATGTTGGAAATGGCTAAAAAGTCAAGGTTCATCGAGTGACCCCCTCAAATACTTGGATTATAAATTTAAAAATCAATTTTACTCGATATTTTTTTAGAGTGTTCGAAATATTATCTAACTTCATTTGGCAATTATTTGAAGGGCTTAACATGGTGAAACCTCAATTTTTAGCCATTCCCAACATACACGTCAAATATTAGCCCATTTAAAAAGTTTCAATTTTCACCTCAAAATTTGTCAATTTCCAAATCGAACACCTATAGAAATGAACCATTATAACATGAAAATTTTCAAATTTTCAAATCGGCTAATATTTGACATGCATGTTGGAAATAGCTAAAAAGTCAAGGTTCATCAGAGTGACCCCCTCAAATACTTGGATTATAAATTTAAAAATCAATTTTACTCGATATGTTTTTAGAGTGTTAAGAAATATTATCTAACTTCATTTGGCAATTATTTGAAGGGCTTAACATGGTGAAATTTCAATTTTTAGCCATTCCCAACATACACGTCAAATATTAGCCCATTTAAAAAGTTTCAATTTTCACCTCAAAATTTGTCAATTTCCAAATCGAACACCTATAGAAATGAACCATTATAACATGAAAATTTTCAAATTTTCAAATCGGCTAATATTTGACATGCATGTTGGAAATGGCTAAAAAGTCAAGGTTCATCGAGTGACCCCTCAAATACTTGGATTATAAATTTAAAAATCAATTTTACTCGATATTTTTTTAGAGTGTTAAGAAATATTATCTAACTTCATTTGGCAATTATTTGAAGGGCTTAACATGGTGAAATTTCAATTTTTAGCCATTCCCAACATACACGTCAAATATTAGCCCATTTAAAAAGTTTCAATTTTCACCTCAAAATTTGTCAATTTCCAAATCGAACACCTATAGAAATGAACCATTATAACATGAAAATTTTCAAATTTTCAAATCGGCTAATATTTGACATGCATGTTGGAAATGGCTAAAAAGTCAAGGTTCATCGAGTGACCCCCTCAAATACTTGGATTATAAATTTAAAAATCAATTTTACTCGATATGTTTTTAGAGTGTTAAGAAATATTATCTAACTTCATTTGGCAATTATTTGAAGGACTTAACATGGTGAAATTTCAATTTTTAGCCATTCCCAACATACACGTCAAATATTAGCCCATTTAAAAAGTTTCAATTTTCACCTCAAAATTTGTCAATTTCCAAATCGAACACCTATAGAAATGAACCATTATAACATGAAAATTTTCAAATTTTCAAATCGGCTAATATTTGACATGCATGTTGGAAATGGCTAAAAAGTCAAGGTTCATCGAGTGACCCCCTCAAATACTTGGATTATAAATTTAAAAATCAATTTTACTCGATATTTTTTTAGAGTGTTCGAAATATTATCTAACTTCATTTGGCAATTATTTGAAGGGCTTAACATGGTGAAATTTCAATTTTTAGCCATTCCCAACATACACGTCAAATATTAGCCCATTTAAAAAGTTTCAATTTTCACCTCAAAATTTGTCAATTTCCAAATCGAACACCTATAGAAATGAACCATTATAACATGAAAATTTTCAAATTTTCAAATCGGCTAATATTTGACATGCATGTTGGAAATAGCTAAAAAGTCAAGGTTCATCGAGTGACCCCCTCAAATACTTGGATTATAAATTTAAAAATCAATTTTACTCGATATTTTTTAGAGTGTTAAGAAATATTATCTAACTTCATTTGGCAATTATTTGAAGGGCTTAACATGGTGAAATTTCAATTTTTAGCCATTCCCAACATACACGTCAAATATTAGCCCATTTAAAAAGTTTCAATTTTCACCTCAAAATTTGTCAATTTCCAAATCGAACACCTATAGAAATGAACCATTATAACATGAAAATTTTCAAATTTTCAAATCGGCTAATATTTGACATGCATGTTGGAAATGGCTAAAAAGTCAAGGTTCATCGAGTGACCCCCTCAAATACTTGGATTATAAATTTAAAAATCAATTTTACTCGATATTTTTTTAGAGTGTTAAGAAATATTATCTAACTTCATTTGGCAATTATTTGAAGGACTTAACATGGTGAAATTTCAATTTTTAGCCATTCCCAACATACACGTCAAATATTAGCCCATTTAAAAAGTTTCAATTTTCACCTCAAAATTTGTCAATTTCCAAATCGAACACCTATAGAAATGAACCATTATAACATGAAAATTTTCAAATTTTCAAATCGGCTAATATTTGACATGCATGTTGGAAATGGCTAAAAAGTCAAGGTTCATCGAGTGACCCCCTCAAATACTTGGATTATAAATTTAAAAATCAATTTTACTCTATATTTTTTTAGAGTGTTAACAAATATTATCTAACTTCATTTGGCAATTATTTGAAGGGCTTAACATGGTGAAATTTCAATTTTTAGCCATTCCCAACATACACGTCAAATATTAGCCCATTTAAAAAGTTTCAATTTTCACCTCAAAATTTGTCAATTTCCAAATCGAACACCTATAGAAATGAACCATTATAACATGAAAATTTTCAAATTTTCAAATCGGCTAATATGCGACATGCGTGTTGGAAATAGGCCCAAAAATCGAGGTTCGTCGGAGTGACCCCCTCGGAAAATGCTTGGATTATAAATTTAAAAATCAATTTTACTCGATATGTTTTTAGAATTTTCAGAAATATTATCTAACTGCGTTTAGAAATTTGTTTGAGAATGACTTAACATGGTGAAATTTCAATTTTTTTTAGCCATTCCCAACATACGCGTCGAATATTAGCCCATTTTAAAAAGTTTTGATTTTCGCATGAAAATTTGTCGATTTAGAAATCGAACACATAAATAGAAATGAACCATTATAACATGAAAATTTTCAAATTTTCTAATCGGCTAATATCTGACATGCGTTTTGGAGATGGCTAAAAAATCCAAGGTGCATCCAGTGACCCCACTGTGAAATACTTGGATTATAAATTTAAAAATCAATTTTACTCGATATGTTTTTAGAGTGTTCAGAAATATTATCCAACATCGTTTAGGCCCTTTTTTGAAGGAGCCAAACATGGTGAAATTTTAATTTTTAAGCGATTAAAAACATACTGGCCAAATATTAAGCTAAGATTTTAAAAGTTTTAATTTCCACCTCAAAATTTATCGAAATTTCCAAATCGAACACCCATAGAAATGAACCATTATAACATGAAAATTTTCAAATTTTTTCATTTTCTAATATATTTCATGCATTTTGGAGATGGCTAAAAAGTCAACGTTCATCGAGTGGCCTTATCAAATTCTTTGGATTATAAATTTAAAAATCAATTTCTCTCGATATTTGTTTAGAGTGATCGGAAATATTATCTAACTTCATTTGGAAATTATTTGAAGAAATTAACATGGTGAAACCTCAAAATTTTAGGTATTCGCAACATACGCGTCAAACAATAGCCACATTTAAAAAATTTCAATTTTCACCTACAAAATTTGTCAATTTCCAAATCGAACACATATAGAAATGAATTATTATAACATGAAAATTTACAAATTTTCAAATCGGCTAATATTTGACATAAGTGTTTGAAATAGCTAAAAAGTCGAGGTTCATCGAGTGACCCCCTCGAAATACTTGGATTATAAATTTAAAAATCAATTTTACTCGATATGTTTTTAGAGTGTTAAGAAATATTATATTTAACTTCATTTGGCAACTATTTGAAGGACTTAACATGGTGAAATTTCAATTTTTAGCCATTCCCGACATACACGTCAAATATTAGCCCATTTAAAAAGTTTCAATTTTCACCTCAAAATTTGTCAATTTCCAAATCGAACACATATAGAAATGAACCATTATAACATGAAAATTTTCAAATTTTCTAATCGGCTAATATCTGACATCCCCTTTGGAAATGGCTAAAAAGTCAAGGTTCATCGAGTGACCCCCTCAAATACTTGGATTATAAATTTAAAAATCAATTTTACTCGGATATTTTTTTAGAGTGTTAAGAAATATTATCTAACTTCATTTGGCAATTATTTGAAGGGCTTAACATGGTGAAATTTCAATTTTTAGCCATTCCCAACATACACGTCAAATATTAGCCCATTTAAAAAGTTTCAATTTTCACCTCAAAATTTGTCAATTTCCAAATCGAACACCTATAGAAATGAACCATTATAACATGAAAATTTTCAAATTTTCAAATCGGCTAATATTTGACATGCATGTTGGAAATAGCTAAAAAGTCAAGGTTCATCGAGTGACCCCCTCAAATACTTGGATTATAAATTTAAAAATCAATTTTACTCGATATTTTTTTTAGAGTGTTCATAAATATTATCTAACTTCATTTGGCAATTATTTGAAGGGCTTAACATGGTGAAATTTCCAATTTTTAGCCATTCCCAACATACACGTCAAATATTAGCCCATTTAAAAAGTTTCAATTTTCACCTAAAAATTTGTCAATTTCCAAATCGAACACCTATAGAAATGAACCATTATAACATGAAAATTTTCAAATTTTTCTAATCGGCTAATATTTGACATGCGTGTTGGAAATGGCTAAAAAGTCAAGGTTCATCAGAGTGACCCCCCTCAAATACTTGGATTATAAATTTAAAAATCAATTTTACTCGATATTTTTTTAGAGTGCTCGAAATATTATCTAACTTCATATGGAAATTATTTGAAGGGCATAACATGGTGAAATTTCAATTTTTAGCCATTCCAAACATACGCGTCAAATATTAGCCAATTTAAAAAGTTTCAATTTTCACCTCAAAATTTGTCAATTTCCAAATCGACCACCTATAGAAATGAACCATTCTAACATGAAAATTTTCAAATTTTCAAATCGGCTGATGTTTGACATGCGTGTTGGAAATGGCTAAAAAGTCAAGGTTAATCGAGTGACCCCATAGACAATACTTGGATTATAAATATTAAAAATCAATTTTACTCGATATTTTTTTAGAGTGTTAAGAAATATTATCTAACTTCATTTGACAACTATTTGAAGGACTTAACATGGTGAAATTTCAATTTTTGGCCATTCCCAACATACACGTCAAATATTAGCCCATTTAAAAAGTTTCAATTTTCACCTCAAAATTTGTCGATTTCCAAATCGAACACCTATAAAAAATGAACCATTATAACATGAAAATTTTCAAATTTTCAAATCGGCTAATATTTGACATGCATGTTGGAAATGGCTAAAAAGCCAAGGTTCGTAGAGTGACCCCCTGAAATAGTTGGATTACAAATTTAAAAATCAATTTTACTCGATATTTTTTTAGAGTGATCAGAAATATTATCTAACTTCAATTGGAAATTATTTGAAGGGCTTAACAAGGTGAAATTTCAATTTTTAGCCATTCCTAACATACACGTCAAATATTAGCCCATTTAAAAAGTTCCAATTTTCACCTCAAAATTTGTCAATTTCCAAATCGAACACCTATAGAAATGAACCATTATAACATGAAAATTTTCAAATTTTCTAAAATCGACTAATATTTGACATGCATGTTGGAAATGGCTAAAAAGTCAAGGTTCATCGGAGTGACCTGCTCAAATACTTGGATTATAAATTTAAAAATCAATTTTACTCGATATTTTTTAGAGTGTTAAGAAATATTATCTAACTGTCATTTGGAAATTATTTGAAGTGCTTAACATGGTGAAATTTCAATTTTTAGCCATTCCCAACATACAAGTCAAATATTAGCCAATTTAAAAAGTTTCAATTTTCACCTCAAAATTTGTCAATTTCCAAATCCAACACCTATAGAAATGAACCATTATAACATGAAAATTTTGAAATTTTCAAATCGGCTAATATCTGACATGCAATATTTGAAATGGCTAAAAAGTCAAGGTTCATCGAGTGACCCCCTCAAATACTTGGATTATAAATTTAAAAATCAATTTTACTCGATATTTTTTAGAGTGTTAAAAAATATTATCTAACTTCATTTATAAATTATTTGAAGGGCTTAACATGATGAAATCTCAATTTTTTAGCCATTCCCATCATACACGTCAAATATTAGCCCATTTAAGAAGTTTCAATTTTCACATGAAAATTTGTCAATTTCCAAATCGAACACCTATAGAAATGAACCATTATAACATGAAAATTTTCAAATTTTCTAATCGAAGCTAATATCTGACATGCATGTTGGAAATGGCTAAAAAGCCAAGGTTCATCGAATGACCCCCTCAAATACTTGGATTATAAATTTAAAAATCAATTTTACTCGATATTTTTTAGAGTGTTCAAAAATATTATCTAACTTCATATGGAAATTATTTGAAGGGCATAGCATGGTGAAATTTCAATTTTTAGCCATTTTCAACATATACGTCAAATATTAGCCCATTTAAACGATTTCAATTTTCACCTCAAAATTTGTCGATTTCAAAATGAAATACCTTTAGAAATGAACCATTGTAACACGAAAATTTTCAGAATTTCAAATCGGCTAATATGTTACTATTGACATGCATGTTGGAAATGGCTAAAAAGTCAAGGTTCATCGAGTGACCCCCTCAAATACTTGGATTATAAATTTAAAAATCAATTTTACTCGATATTTTTTTAGAGTGTTCGGAAATATTATCTAACTTCATTTGGCAATTATTTGAAGGGCTTAACATGGTGAAATTTCAATTTTTAGCCATTCCCAACATACACGTCAAATATTAGCCCATTTAAAAAGTTTCAATTTTCACCTCAAAATTTGTCAATTTCCAAATCGAACACCTATAGAAATGAACCATTATAACATGAAAATTTTCAAATTTTCAAATCGGCTAATATTTGACATGCATGTTGGAAATGGCTAAAAAGTCAAGGTTCATCGAGTGACCGCCTCAAATACTTGGATTATAAATTTAAAAATCAATTTTACTCGATATTTTTTTAGAGTGTTAACAAATATTATCTAACTTCATTTGGCAATTACTTGAAGGGCTTAACATGGTGAAATTTCAATTTTTAGCCATTCCCAACATACACGTCAAATATTAGCCCATTTAAAAAGTTTCAATTTTCACCTCAAAATTTGTCAATTTCCAAATCGAACACCTATAGAAATGAACCATTATAACATGAAAATTTTCAAATTTTCAAATCGGCTAATATTTGACATGCATGTTGGAAATGGCTAAAAAGTCAAGGTTCATCGAGTGACCCCCTCAAATACTTGGATTATAAATTTAAAAATCAATTTTACTCGATATTTTTTTAGAGTGTTCGAAATATTATCTAACTTCATTTGGCAATTATTTGAAGGGCTTAACATGGTGAAATTTCAATTTTTAGCCATTCCCAACATACACGTCAAATATTAGCCCATTTAAAAAGTTTCAATTTTCACCTCAAAATTTGTCAATTTCCAAATCGAACACCTATAGAAATGAACCATTATAACATGAAAATTTTCAAATTTTCTAATCGGCTAATATTTGACATGCATGTTGGAAATGGCTAAAAAGTCAAGGTTCATCGAGTGACCCCCACCAAAATACTTGGATTATAAATTTAAAAATCAATTTCTAGCATGGATATTTTTTAGAGTGTTTTGAAATATTATCTAGCTTCATTTGGCAATTATTTGAAGGGCTTAACATGGTGAAATTTCAGGTACCACGGCCATTCCCAACATACACGTCAAATATTAGCCCATTTAAAAAATTTCAATTTTCACCTAAAAATTTGTCAATTTCCAAATCGAACACCTATAGAAATGAACCATTACGGCAACCAGAAAATTTTCAAATTTTCAAATCGGCTAATATTTGACATGCATGTTGGAAATGGCTGAAGAATCAAAGTTCATCAAGAATCCCCCTCAAATACTTGGATTATAAATTTAAAAATAAATTTTACTCGCCCTGTTTTTTTAGTGTTCAGAAATATTATCAAACTTCATTTAGCAGAATTCATTTGAAGTGCTTAACATGGTGAAATCTCAATTTTTAGCCATTCCCAACATACAAGTAAAATATTAGCCCATTGAAAAAGTTTCAATTTTCACCTCAAAAATTTGTCAATTTCAAAATCGAACACCTATAGAAATGAACCATTACAACATGAAAATTTTCAAATTTTCAAATCGGCTAATATTTGACATGCATGTTGGAAATGGCTAAAAAGTCAAGGTTCATCAGAGTGACCCCCTCAAATACTTGGATTATAAATTTAAAAATCAATTTTACTCGATATTTTTTTAGAGTGTTCAGAAATATTATCTAACTTCATTTGGCAATTATTTGAAGGGCTTAACATGGTGAAACCTCAATTTTTAGCCATTAATAACATACACGTCAAATATTAGCCCATTTGAGAAAAGTTTCAATTTTCACCTCAAAATTTGTCAATTTCCAAATCGAACACCTCCATAGAAATGAACCATTACAACACATGAAAATTTTCAAATTTTCAAATCGGCTAACATTTGACATGCATGTTGAAAGTAAGCTAAAAATTCAATGTTCATCGAGTGTACCCCCTCAAATACTTGGGATTATAAATTTAAAAATCAATTTTACTCGATATTTTTCAGAGTGTTCGGAAATATTATCTTAACTTCATTTGGCAATTATTTGAAGGGCTTAACATGGTGAAACCACGGGTACCCTTAGCCATTCTCAACATACACGTCAAATATTAGCCCATTCTGAAAAAGCTTCAATTTTCACCTCAAAATTTGTCAATTTCCAAATCGAACACCTATAGAAATGAGAACCATTATAACATGAAAATTTTCAAATTTTCAAAAATCGGCTAATATTTGACATGCGTATTTTGGAAATGGCTAAAAAGTCAAGGTTCGTAGAGTGACTGCATTTAATGCTTGGATTATAAATTTAAAAATCAATTTTTCTTGGATATTTTTTGAGAGTGTTCGGAAATATTATCTAACTTCATTTGGCAATTATTTCAAGGGCTTAACATGGTGAAATTTCAATTTTTAGCCATTCCCAACATACACGTCAAATATTAGCCCATTTAAAAAGTTTCAATTTTCACCTTAAAATTTGTCAATTTCCAAATCAAAGTTTTATAGAAATGAACCATTATAACATGAAAATTTTCAAATTTTCTAATTGGCTAATATTTGACATGCATGTTGGAAATGGCTAAAAAAGCCGAGATTCAATGAGTGACCCACTCAAATACTTGGATTATAAATTTAAAAATCAATTTCTTTGGATATTTTTTTAGAGTGTTCGAAATATTATCTAACTTCATTTGGCAATTATTTGAAGGGCTTAACATGGTGAAATTTCAATTTTTAGCCATTCCCAACATACACGTCAAATATTTAATAAATTTAAAAAGTTTCAATTTTCACCTCAAAATTTGATAATTTTTAAATTGAACTTTTTATAGAAATGAACCAAATTATAACATGAAAATTTTCAAATTTTCTATTAAAACGAATAATATTTGACATGCATGTTGGAAATAGCTAAAAAGTCAAGGTTCATCGAGTGACCCCCTCAAATACTTACAGATTCTAAAATTTAAAAATCAATTTTTACTTTCAAATCTGTTTTTGAAGTGTTAAAAAAATATTATCTAACTTCATTTGGCAATTATTTGAAGTGCTTAACATGGTGAAATCTCAATTTTTAGCCATTCCCAAACATGCAAGTCAAATATTAGCCCATTGAAAAAGTTTCAATTTTCACCTCAAAATTTGTCAATTTCAAAATCGAACACCTACCATAAAAATGAACCATTACAACATGAAAATTTTCAAATTTCCAAATCGGCTAATATTTGACATGCATGTTGGAAGTTTTTCAAAAGTCAAGGTTCATCGAGTGACCCCATCAAATACTTGGATTATAAATTTAAAAATAAATTTTACTCGATATTTTTTTAGAGTGTTTCAGAAAATATTATCTAACTTCATTTGGCAATTATTTGAAGGGCTTAACATGGTGAAAACCTCAATTTTTAGCCATTGCCAACCTATACGTCAAATATTAACTTAATTGAAAAAGTTTCAATTTTCACCTCAAAATTTGTCAATTTCCAAATCGAACACCTATAGAAATGAACCATTATAACATGAAAATTTTCCAAATTTTCAAAATCGGCTAATATTTGACATGCATGTTGGAAATGGCTAAAAAGTCAATGTTCATCCAAATTGTCTGCCTGCCCTGCTGGGATTATAAATTTAAAAATCAATTTTACTCTATATTTTTTTAGAGTGTTCATAAATATTATGTATCTTCATTTGGCAATTATTTGAAGGGCTTAACATGGTGAAACGTCAATTTTTAGCCATTCCCAAGGGGGGGGGTGAATATTGGCGGAGAACAAAAAGTTTCCAATTTTTGTTTTCTTAAAATTTCTTGTCAATTTCCAAATCGAACACCCATAGAAATGAACCATTATAACATGAAAATTTAAAAATTTTCAAAATGACTAATATTTGACATGCCTTCTATATTAGAAATGGCTAAAAGAGTTTAGAGTTCATCGAGTGACCCCCACAAATACTTGGATAATAAATTTAAAAATCAATTTTCTTGGATATTTTTGGAGAGTGTTCGAAGTATTATCTAACTTCATTTGGCAATTATTTGAAGGGCTTAACATGGTGAAATTTCAATTTTTAGCCATTCCCAACATACACGTCAAATATTAGCCCATTTTAAAAAGTTTCAATTTTCACCTAGAAATTTGTCAATTTTCAAATCGAACACTGTATAGAAATGAACCATTATAACATGAAAATTTTCAAATTTTCTAATTAGCTAATATTTGACATGCATGTTGGAAATGGCTAAAAAGCCAAGGTTCATCGAAAAACAGCCTAAAATAAAAGGATTATATAAATTTAAAAATCAATTTTTCTTGGATATTTTTTAGGGGTGTTATGAAATATTATCTAACTTCATTTGGCAATTATTTGAAGGGCTTAACTTGGTGAAATTTCAATTTTAGCCATTCCCAACTATTACACGTCAAATATTAGCCCATTTAAAAAGTTTCAATTTTCACCTCAAAATTTGTCAATTTCCAAATCGAACACCTATAGAAATGAACCATTATAACATGAAAATTTTCAAATTTTCAAATCGGCTAATATTTGACATGCATGTTGGAAATGGCTAAAAAGTCAAGGTTCATCGAGTGACCCCCTCAAATACTTGGATTATAAATTTAAAAATCAATTTTACTCGATATTTTTTAGAGTGTTCGAAATATTATCTAACTTCATTTGGCAATTATTTGAAGGGCTTAACATGGTGAAATTTCAATTTTTAGCCATTCCCAACATACACGTCAAATATTAGCCCATTTAAAAAGTTTCAATTTTCACCTCAAAATTTGTCAATTTCCAAATCGAACACCTATAGAAATGAACCATTATAACATGAAAATTTTCAAATTTTCAAATCGGCTAATATTTGACATGCATGTTGGAAATGGCTAAAAAGTCAAGGTTCATCGAGTGACCCCCTCAAATACTTGGATTATAAATTTAAAAATCAATTTTACTCGATATTTTTTTAGAGTGTTCGAAATATTATCTAACTTCATTTGGCAATTATTTGAAGGGCTTAACATGGTGAAATTTCAATTTTTAGCCATTCCCAACATACACGTCAAATATTAGCCCATTTAAAAAGTTTCAATTTTCACCTCAAAATTTGTCAATTTCCAAATCGAACACCTATAGAAATGAACCATTATAACATGAAAATTTTCAAATTTTCAAATCGGCTAATATTTGACATGCATGTTGGAAATGGCTAAAAAGTCAAGGTTCATCGAGTGACCCCCTCAAATACTTGGATTATAAATTTAAAAATCAATTTTACTCGATATTTTTTTAGAGTGTTCGAAAATATTATCTAACTTCATTTGGCAATTATTTGAAGGGCTTAACATGGTGAAATTTCAATTTTTAGCCATTCCCAACATACACGTCAAATATTAGCCCATTTAAAAAGTTTCAATTTTCACCTCAAAATTTGTCAATTTCCAAATCGAACACCTATAGAAATGAACCATTATAACATGAAAATTTTCAAATTTTCAAATCGGCTAATATTTGACATGCATGTTGGAAATGGCTAAAAAGTCAAGGTTCATCGAGTGACCCCCTCAAATACTTGGATTATAAATTTAAAAATCAATTTTACTCGATATTTTTTTAGAGTGTTCGAAATATTATCTAACTTCATTTGGCAATTATTTGAAGGGCTTAACATGGTGAAATTTCAATTTTTAGCCATTCCCAACATACACGTCAAATATTAGCCCATTTAAAAAGTTTCAATTTTCACCTCAAAATTTGTCAATTTCCAAATCGAACACCTATAGAAATGAACCATTATAACATGAAAATTTTCAAATTTTCAAATCGGCTAATATTTGACATGCATGTTGGAAATGGCTAAAAAGTCAAGGTTCATCGAGTGACCCCCTCAAATACTTGGATTATAAATTTAAAAATCAATTTTACTCGATATTTTTTTAGAGTGTTCGGAAATATTATCTAACTTCATTTGGCAATTATTTGAAGGGCTTAACATGGTGAAATTTCAATTTTTAGCCATTCCCAACATACAGGTCAAATATTAGCCCATTTAAAAAGTTTCAATTTTCACCTCAAAATTTGTCAATTTCCAAATCGAACACCTATAGAAATGAACCATTATAACATGAAAATTTTCAAATTTTCAAATCGGCTAATATTTGACATGCATGTTGGAAATGGCTAAAAAGTCAAGGTTCATCGAGTGACCCCCTCAAATACTTGGATTATAAATTTAAAAATCAATTTTACTCGATATTTTTTTAGAGTGTTCGAAATATTATCTAACTTCATTTGGCAATTATTTGAAGGGCTTAACATGGTGAAATTTCAATTTTTAGCCATTCCCAACATACAGGTCAAATATTAGCCCATTTAAAAAGTTTCAATTTTCACCTCAAAATTTGTCAATTTCCAAATCGAACACCTATAGAAATGAACCATTATAACATGAAAATTTTCAAATTTTCAAATCGGCTAATATTTGACATGCATGTTGGAAATGGCTAAAAAGTCAAGGTTCATCGAGTGACCCCCTCAAATACTTGGATTATAAATTTAAAAATCAATTTTACTCGATATTTTTTTAGAGTGTTCGAAATATTATCTAACTTCATTTGGCAATTATTTGAAGGGCTTAACATGGTGAAATTTCAATTTTTAGCCATTCCCAACATACACGTCAAATATTAGCCCATTTAAAAAGTTTCAATTTTCACCTCAAAATTTGTCAATTTCCAAATCGAACACCTATAGAAATGAACCATTATAACATGAAAATTTTCAAATTTTCAAATCGGCTAATATTTGACATGCATGTTGGAAATGGCTAAAAAGTCAAGGTTCATCGAGTGACCCCCTCAAATACTTGGATTATAAATTTAAAAATCAATTTTACTCGATATTTTTTTAGAGTGTTCGAAATATTATCTAACTTCATTTGGCAATTATTTGAAGGGCTTAACATGGTGAAATTTCAATTTTTAGCCATTCCCAACATACAGGTCAAATATTAGCCCATTTAAAAAGTTTCAATTTTCACCTCAAAATTTGTCAATTTCCAAATCGAACACCTATAGAAATGAACCATTATAACATGAAAATTTTCAAATTTTCAAATCGGCTAATATTTGACATGCATGTTGGAAATGGCTAAAAAGTCAAGGTTCATCGAGTGACCCCCTCAAATACTTGGATTATAAATTTAAAAATCAATTTTACTCGATATTTTTTTAGAGTGTTAAGAAATATTATCTAACTTCATTTGGCAATTATTTGAAGGGCTTAACATGGTGAAATTTCAATTTTTAGCCATTCCCAACATACACGTCAAATATTAGCCCATTTAAAAAGTTTCAATTTTCACCTCAAAATTTGTCAATTTCCAAATCGAACACCTATAGAAATGAACCATTATAACATGAAAATTTTCAAATTTTCAAATCGGCTAATATTTGACATGCATGTTGGAAATGGCTAAAAAGTCAAGGTTCATCGAGTGACCCCCTCAAATACTTGGATTATAAATTTAAAAATCAATTTTACTCGATATTTTTTTAGAGTGTTCGAAATATTATCTAACTTCATTTGGCAATTATTTGAAGGGCTTAACATGGTGAAATTTCAATTTTTAGCCATTCCCAACATACACGTCAAATATTAGCCCATTTAAAAAGTTTCAATTTTCACCTCAAAATTTGTCAATTTCCAAATCGAACACCTATAGAAATGAACCATTATAACATGAAAATTTTCAAATTTTCAAATCGGCTAATATTTGACATGCATGTTGGAAATGGCTAAAAAGTCAAGGTTCATCGAGTGACCCCCTCAAATACTTGGATTATAAATTTAAAAATCAATTTTACTCGATATTTTTTTAGAGTGTTCGAGAAATATTATCTAACTTCATTTGGCAATTATTTGAAGGGCTTAACATGGTGAAATTTCAATTTTTAGCCATTCCCAACATACACGTCAAATATTAGCCCATTTAAAAAGTTTCAATTTTCACCTCAAAATTTGTCAATTTCCAAATCGAACACCTATAGAAATGAACCATTATAACATGAAAATTTTCAAATTTTCAAATCGGCTAATATTTGACATGCATGTTGGAAATGGCTAAAAAGTCAAGGTTCATCGAGTGACCCCCTCAAATACTTGGATTATAAATTTAAAAATCAATTTTACTCGATATTTTTTTAGAGTGTTCGAAATATTATCTAACTTCATTTGGCAATTATTTGAAGGGCTTAACATGGTGAAATTTCAATTTTTAGCCATTCCCAACATACACGTCAAATATTAGCCCATTTAAAAAGTTTCAATTTTCACCTCAAAATTTGTCAATTTCCAAATCGAACACCTATAGAAATGAACCATTATAACATGAAAATTTTCAAATTTTCAAATCGGCTAATATTTGACATGCATGTTGGAAATGGCTAAAAAGTCAAGGTTCATCGAGTGACCCCCTCAAATACTTGGATTATAAATTTAAAAATCAATTTTACTCGATATTTTTTAGAGTGTTCGAAATATTATCTAACTTCATTTGGCAATTATTTGAAGGGCTTAACATGGTGAAATTTCAATTTTTAGCCATTCCCAACATACACGTCAAATATTAGCCCATTTAAAAAGTTTCAATTTTCACCTCAAAATTTGTCAATTTCCAAATCGAACACCTATAGAAATGAACCATTATAACATGAAAATTTTCAAATTTTCAAATCGGCTAATATTTGACATGCATGTTGGAAATGGCTAAAAAGTCAAGGTTCATCGAGTGACCCCCTCAAATACTTGGATTATAAATTTAAAAATCAATTTTACTCGATATTTTTTTAGAGTGTTCGAAATATTATCTAACTTCATTTGGCAATTATTTGAAGGGCTTAACATGGTGAAATTTCAATTTTTAGCCATTCCCAACATACACGTCAAATATTAGCCCATTTAAAAAGTTTCAATTTTCACCTCAAAATTTGTCAATTTCCAAATCGAACACCTATAGAAATGAACCATTATAACATGAAAATTTTCAAATTTTCAAATCGGCTAATATTTGACATGCATGTTGGAAATGGCTAAAAAGTCAAGGTTCATCGAGTGACCCCCTCAAATACTTGGATTATAAATTTAAAAATCAATTTTACTCGATATTTTTTTAGAGTGTTCGAAATATTATCTAACTTCATTTGGCAATTATTTGAAGGGCTTAACATGGTGAAATTTCAATTTTTAGCCATTCCCAACATACACGTCAAATATTAGCCCATTTAAAAAGTTTCAATTTTCACCTCAAAATTTGTCAATTTCCAAATCGAACACCTATAGAAATGAACCATTATAACATGAAAATTTTCAAATTTTCAAATCGGCTAATATTTGACATGCATGTTGGAAATGGCTAAAAAGTCAAGGTTCATCGAGTGACCCCCTCAAATACTTGGATTATAAATTTAAAAATCAATTTTACTCGATATTTTTTTAGAGTGTTCGAGAAATATTATCTAACTTCATTTGGCAATTATTTGAAGGGCTTAACATGGTGAAATTTCAATTTTTAGCCATTCCCAACATACACGTCAAATATTAGCCCATTTAAAAAGTTTCAATTTTCACCTCAAAATTTGTCAATTTCCAAATCGAACACCTATAGAAATGAACCATTATAACATGAAAATTTTCAAATTTTCAAATCGGCTAATATTTGACATGCATGTTGGAAATGGCTAAAAAGTCAAGGTTCATCGAGTGACCCCCTCAAATACTTGGATTATAAATTTAAAAATCAATTTTACTCGATATTTTTTTAGAGTGTTCGAAATATTATCTAACTTCATTTGGCAATTATTTGAAGGGCTTAACATGGTGAAATTTCAATTTTTAGCCATTCCCAACATACACGTCAAATATTAGCCCATTTAAAAAGTTTCAATTTTCACCTCAAAATTTGTCAATTTCCAAATCGAACACCTATAAAATGAACCATTATAACATGAAAATTTTCAAATTTTCAAATCGGCTAATATTTGACATGCATGTTGGAAATAGCTAAAAAGTCAAGGTTCATCGAGTGACCCCCTCAAATACTTGGATTATAAATTTAAAAATCAATTTTACTCGATATTTTTTTAGAGTGTTCGAGAAATATTATCTAACTTCATTTGGCAATTATTTGAAGGGCTTAACATGGTGAAATTTCAATTTTTAGCCATTCCCAACATACACGTCAAATATTAGCCCATTTAAAAAGTTTCAATTTTCACCTCAAAATTTGTCAATTTCCAAATCGAACACCTATAGAAATGAACCATTATAACATGAAAATTTTCAAATTTTCAAATCGGCTAATATTTGACATGCATGTTGGAAATAGCTAAAAAGTCAAGGTTCATCGAGTGACCCCCTCAAATACTTGGATTATAAATTTAAAAATCAATTTTACTCGATATTTTTTTAGAGTGTTCGAAATATTATCTAACTTCATTTGGCAATTATTTGAAGGGCTTAACATGGTGAAATTTCAATTTTTAGCCATTCCCAACATACACGTCAAATATTAGCCCATTTAAAAAGTTTCAATTTTCACCTCAAAATTTGTCAATTTCCAAATCGAACACCTATAGAAATGAACCATTATAACATGAAAATTTTCAAATTTTCAAATCGGCTAATATTTGACATGCATGTTGGAAATGGCTAAAAAGTCAAGGTTCATCGAGTGACCCCCTCAAATACTTGGATTATAAATTTAAAAATCAATTTTACTCGATATTTTTTTAGAGTGTTCGAAATATTATCTAACTTCATTTGGCAATTATTTGAAGGGCTTAACATGGTGAAATTTCAATTTTTAGCCATTCCCAACATACACGTCAAATATTAGCCCATTTAAAAAGTTTCAATTTTCACCTCAAAATTTGTCAATTTCCAAATCGAACACCTATAGAAATGAACCATTATAACATGAAAATTTTCAAATTTTCAAATCGGCTAATATTTGACATGCATGTTGGAAATGGCTAAAAAGTCAAGGTTCATCGAGTGACCCCCTCAAATACTTGGATTATAAATTTAAAAATCAATTTTACTCGATATTTTTTTAGAGTGTTCGGAAATATTATCTAACTTCATTTGGCAATTATTTGAAGGGCTTAACATGGTGAAATTTCAATTTTTAGCCATTCCCAACATACACGTCAAATATTAGCCCATTTAAAAAGTTTCAATTTTCACCTCAAAATTTGTCAATTTCCAAATCGAACACCTATAGAAATGAACCATTATAACATGAAAATTTTCAAATTTTCAAATCGGCTAATATTTGACATGCATGTTGGAAATGGCTAAAAAGTCAAGGTTCATCGAGTGACCCCCTCAAATACTTGGATTATAAATTTAAAAATCAATTTTACTCGATATTTTTTTAGAGTGTTCGAAATATTATCTAACTTCATTTGGCAATTATTTGAAGGGCTTAACATGGTGAAATTTCAATTTTTAGCCATTCCCAACATACACGTCAAATATTAGCCCATTTAAAAAGTTTCAATTTTCACCTCAAAATTTGTCAATTTCCAAATCGAACACCTATAGAAATGAACCATTATAACATGAAAATTTTCAAATTTTCAAATCGGCTAATATTTGACATGCATGTTGGAAATGGCTAAAAAGTCAAGGTTCATCGAGTGACCCCCAAATACTTGGATTATAAATTTAAAAATCAATTTTAATCGATATGTTTTTAGAGTGTTAAGAAATATTATCTAACTTCATTTGGCAATTATTTGAAGGGCTTAACATGGTGAAATTTCAATTTTTAGCCATTCCCAACATACACGTCAAATATTAGCCCATTTAAAAAGTTTCAATTTTCACCTCAAAATTTGTCAATTTCCAAATCGAACACCTATAGAAATGAACCATTATAACATGAAAATTTTCAAATTTTCAAATCGGCTAATATTTGACATGCATGTTGGAAATGGCTAAAAAGTCAAGGTTCATCGAGTGACCCCCTCAAATACTTGGATTATAAATTTAAAAATCAATTTTACTCGATATTTTTTTAGAGTGTTAACAAATATTATCTAACTTCATTTGGCAATTACTTGAAGGGCTTAACATGGTGAAATTTCAATTTTTAGCCATTCCCAACATACACGTCAAATATTAGCCCATTTAAAAAGTTTCAATTTTCACCTCAAAATTTGTCAATTTCCAAATCGAACACCTATAGAAATGAACCATTATAACATGAAAATTTTCAAATTTTCAAATCGGCTAATATTTGACATGCATGTTGGAAATGGCTAAAAAGTCAAGGTTCATCGAGTGACCCCCTCAAATACTTGGATTATAAATTTAAAAATCAATTTTACTCGATATTTTTTTTTAGAGTGTTCGAGAAATATTATCTAACTTCATTTGGCAATTATTTGAAGGGCTTAACATGGTGAAATTTCAATTTTTAGCCATTCCCAACATACACGTCAAATATTAGCCCATTTAAAAAGTTTCAATTTTCACCTCAAAATTTGTCAATTTCCAAATCGAACACCTATAGAAATGAACCATTATAACATGAAAATTTTCAAATTTTCAAATCGGCTAATATTTGACATGCATGTTGGAAATGGCTAAAAAGTCAAGGTTCATCGAGTGACCCCCTCAAATACTTGGATTATAAATTTAAAAATCAATTTTACTCGATATTTTTTTAGAGTGTTCGAAATATTATCTAACTTCATTTGGCAATTATTTGAAGGGCTTAACATGGTGAAATTTCAATTTTTAGCCATTCCCAACATACACGTCAAATATTAGCCCATTTAAAAAGTTTCAATTTTCACCTCAAAATTTGTCAATTTCCAAATCGAACACCTATAGAAATGAACCATTATAACATGAAAATTTTCAAATTTTCAAATCGGCTAATATTTGACATGCATGTTGGAAATGGCTAAAAAGTCAAGGTTCATCGAGTGACCCCCTCAAATACTTGGATTATAAATTTAAAAATCAATTTTACTCGATATTTTTTTAGAGTGTTCGAAATATTATCTAACTTCATTTGGCAATTATTTGAAGGGCTTAACATGGTGAAATTTCAATTTTTAGCCATTCCCAACATACACGTCAAATATTAGCCCATTTAAAAAGTTTCAATTTTCACCTCAAAATTTGTCAATTTCCAAATCGAACACCTATAGAAATGAACCATTATAACATGAAAATTTTCAAATTTTCAAATCGGCTAATATTTGACATGCATGTTGGAAATGGCTAAAAAGTCAAGGTTCATCGAGTGACCCCCTCAAATACTTGGATTATAAATTTAAAAATCAATTTTACTCGATATTTTTTTAGAGTGTTCGAAATATTATCTAACTTCATTTGGCAATTATTTGAAGGGCTTAACATGGTGAAATTTCAATTTTTAGCCATTCCCAACATACACGTCAAATATTAGCCCATTTAAAAAGTTTCAATTTTCACGTCAAAATTTGTCAATTTCCAAATCGAACACCTATAGAAATGAACCATTATAACATGAAAATTTTCAAATTTTCAAATCGGCTAATATTTGACATGCATGTTGGAAATGGCTAAAAAGTCAAGGTTCATCGAGTGACCCCCTCAAATACTTGGATTATAAATTTAAAAATCAATTTTACTCGATATTTTTTTAGAGTGTTCGAAATATTATCTAACTTCATTTGGCAATTATTTGAAGGGCTTAACATGGTGAAATTTCAATTTTTAGCCATTCCCAACATACACGTCAAATATTAGCCCATTTAAAAAGTTTCAATTTTCACCTCAAAATTTGTCAATTTCCAAATCGAACACCTATAGAAATGAACCATTATAACATGAAAATTTTCAAATTTTCAAATCGGCTAATATTTGACATGCATGTTGGAAATAGCTAAAAAGTCAAGGTTCATCGAGTGACCCCCTCAAATACTTGGATTATAAATTTAAAAATCAATTTTACTCGATATTTTTTTAGAGTGTTAAGAAATATTATCTAACTTCATTTGGCAATTATTTGAAGGGCTTAACATGGTGAAATTTCAATTTTTAGCCATTCCCAACATACACGTCAAATATTAGCCCATTTAAAAAGTTTCAATTTTCACCTCAAAATTTGTCAATTTCCAAATCGAACACCTATAGAAATGAACCATTATAACATGAAAATTTTCAAATTTTCAAATCGGCTAATATTTGACATGCATGTTGGAAATGGCTAAAAAGTCAAGGTTCATCGAGTGACCCCCTCAAATACTTGGATTATAAATTTAAAAATCAATTTTACTCGATATTTTTTTAGAGTGTTCGAAATATTATCTAACTTCATTTGGCAATTATTTGAAGGGCTTAACATGGTGAAATTTCAATTTTTAGCCATTCCCAACATACACGTCAAATATTAGCCCATTTAAAAAGTTTCAATTTTCACCTCAAAATTTGTCAATTTCCAAATCGAACACCTATAGAAATGAACCATTATAACATGAAAATTTTCAAATTTTCAAATCGGCTAATATTTGACATGCATGTTGGAAATGGCTAAAAAGCCAAGGTTCATCGAGTGACCCCCTCAAATACTTGGATTATAAATTTAAAAATCAATTTTACTCGATATTTTTTTAGAGTGTTCGTAAATATTATCTAACTTCATTTGGCAATTATTTGAAGGGCTTAACATGGTGAAATTTCAATTTTTAGCCATTCCCAACATACACGTCAAATATTAGCCCATTTAAAAAGTTTCAATTTTCACCTCAAAATTTGTCAATTTCCAAATCGAACACCTATAGAAATGAACCATTATAACATGAAAATTTTCAAATTTTCAAATCGGCTAATATTTGACATGCATGTTGGAAATGGCTAAAAAGTCAAGGTTCATCGAGTGACCCCACAAATACTTGGATTATAAATTTAAAAATCAATTTTACTCGATATTTTTTTAGAGTGTTCGAAATATTATCTAACTTCATTTGGCAATTATTTGAAGGGCTTAACATGGTGAAATTTCAATTTTTAGCCATTCCCAACATACACGTCAAATATTAGCCCATTTAAAAAGTTTCAATTTTCACCTCAAAATTTGTCAATTTCCAAATCGAACACCTATAGAAATGAACCATTATAACATGAAAATTTTCAAATTTTCAAATCGGCTAATATTTGACATGCATGTTGGAAATGGCTAAAAAGTCAAGGTTCATCGAGTGACCCCCTCAAATACTTGGATTATAAATTTAAAAATCAATTTTACTCGATATTTTTTTAGAGTGTTAACAAATATTATCTAACTTCATTTGGCAATTACTTGAAGGGCTTAACATGGTGAAATTTCAATTTTTACACATTCCCAACATTCACGTCAAATATTAGCCCATTTAAAAGTTTCAATTTTCACCTCAAAATTTGTCAATTTCCAAATCGAACACCTATAGAAATGAACCATTATAACATGAAAATTTTCAAATTTTCAAATCGGCTAATATTTGACATGCATGTTGGAAATGGCTAAAAAGTCAAGGTTCATCGAGTGACCCCCTCAAATACTTGGATTATAAATTTAAAAATCAATTTTACTCGATATTTTTTAGAGTGTTCGAGAAATATTATCTAACTTCATTTGGCAATTATTTGAAGGGCTTAACATGGTGAAATTTCAATTTTTAGCCATTCCCAACATACACGTCAAATATTAGCCCATTTAAAAAGTTTCAATTTTCACCTCAAAATTTGTCAATTTCCAAATCGAACACCTATAGAAATGAACCATTATAACATGAAAATTTTCAAATTTTCAAATCGGCTAATATTTGACATGCATGTTGGAAATGGCTAAAAAGTCAAGGTTCATCGAGTGACCCCCTCAAATACTTGGATTATAAATTTAAAAATCAATTTTACTCGATATTTTTTTAGAGTGTTAACAAATATTATCTAACTTCATTTGGCAATTACTTGAAGGGCTTAACATGGTGAAATTTCAATTTTTAGCCATTCCCAACATACACGTCAAATATTAGCCCATTTAAAAAGTTTCAATTTTCACCTCAAAATTTGTCAATTTCCAAATCGAACACCTATAGAAATGAACCATTATAACATGAAAATTTTCAAATTTTCAAATCGGCTAATATTTGACATGCATGTTGGAAATGGCTAAAAAGTCAAGGTTCATCGAGTGACCCCTCAAATACTTGGATTATAAATTTAAAAATCAATTTTACTCGATATTTTTTTAGAGTGTTCGAAATATTATCTAACTTCATTTGGCAATTATTTGAAGGGCTTAACATGGTGAAATTTCAATTTTTAGCCATTCCCAACATACACGTCAAATATTAGCCCATTTAAAAAGTTTCAATTTTCACCTCAAAATTTGTCAATTTCCAAATCGAACACCTATAGAAATGAACCATTATAACATGAAAATTTTCAAATTTTCAAATCGGCTAATATTTGACATGCATGTTGGAAATGGCTAAAAAGTCAAGGTTCATCGAGTGACCCCCTCAAATACTTGGATTATAAATTTAAAAATCAATTTTACTCGATATTTTTTTAGAGTGTTCGGAAATATTATCTAACTTCATTTGGCAATTATTTGAAGGGCTTAACATGGTGAAATTTCAATTTTTAGCCATTCCCAACATACACGTCAAATATTAGCCCATTTAAAAAGTTTCAATTTTCACGTCAAAATTTGTCAATTTCCAAATCGAACACCTATAGAAATGAACCATTATAACATGAAAATTTTCAAATTTTCAAATCGGCTAATATTTGACATGCATGTTGGAAATGGCTAAAAAGTCAAGGTTCATCGAGTGACCCCCTCAAATACTTGGATTATAAATTTAAAAATCAATTTTACTCGATATTTTTTTAGAGTGTTCGAAATATTATCTAACTTCATTTGGCAATTATTTGAAGGGCTTAACATGGTGAAATTTCAATTTTTAGCCATTCCCAACATACACGTCAAATATTAGCCCATTTAAAAAGTTTCAATTTTCACGTCAAAATTTGTCAATTTCCAAATCGAACACCTATAGAAATGAACCATTATAACATGAAAATTTTCAAATTTTCAAATCGGCTAATATCTGACATGCATGTTGGAAATGGCTAAAAAGTCAAGGTTCATCGAGTGACCCCCTCAAATACTTGGATTATAAATTTAAAAATCAATTTTACTCGATATTTTTTTAGAGTGTTCGAAATATTATCTAACTTCATTTGGCAATTATTTGAAGGGCTTAACATGGTGAAATTTCAATTTTTAGCCATTCCCAACATACACGTCAAATATTAGCCCATTTAAAAAGTTTCAATTTTCACCTCAAAATTTGTCAATTTCCAAATCGAACACCTATAGAAATGAACCATTATAACATGAAAATTTTCAAATTTTCAAATCGGCTAATATTTGACATGCATGTTGGAAATGGCTAAAAAGTCAAGGTTCATCGAGTGACCCCCTCAAATACTTGGATTATAAATTTAAAAATCAATTTTACTCGATATTTTTTTAGAGTGTTCGAAATATTATCTAACTTCATTTGGCAATTATTTGAAGGGCTTAACATGGTGAAATTTCAATTTTTAGCCATTCCCAACATACAGGTCAAATATTAGCCCATTTAAAAAGTTTCAATTTTCACCTCAAAATTTGTCAATTTCCAAATCGAACACCTATAGAAATGAACCATTATAGCATGAAAATTTTCAAATTTTCAAATCGGCTAATATTTGACATGCATGTTGGAAATGGCTAAAAAGTCAAGGTTCATCAGAGTGACCCCCTCAAATACTTGGATTATAAATTTAAAAATCAATTTTACTCGATATTTTTTAGAGTGTTCAGAAATATTATCTAACTTCATTTGGCAATTATTTGAAGGGCTTAACATGGTGAAACCTCAATTTTTAGCCATTCCCAACATACACGTCAAATATTAGCCCATTGAAAAAGTTTCAATTTTCACCTCAAAATTTGTCAATTTCCAAATCGAACACCTATAGAAATGAACCATTATAACATGAAAATTTTCAAATTTTCAAATCGGCTAATATTTGACATGCATGTTGGAAATGGCTAAAAAGTCAAGGTTCATCGAGTGACCCCCTCAAATACTTGGATTATAAATTTAAAAATCAATTTTACTCGATATTTTTTTAGAGTGTTCGAAATATTATCTAACTTCATTTGGCAATTATTTGAAGGGCTTAACATGGTGAAATTTCAATTTTTAGCCATTCCCAACATACACGTCAAATATTAGCCCATTTAAAAAGTTTCAATTTTCACCTCAAAATTTGTCAATTTCCAAATCGAACACCTATAGAAATGAACCATTATAACATGAAAATTTTCAAATTTTCAAATCGGCTAATATTTGACATGCATGTTGGAAATGGCTAAAAAGTCAAGGTTCATCGAGTGACCCCCTCAAATACTTGGATTATAAATTTAAAAATCAATTTTACTCGATATTTTTTTAGAGTGTTCGGAAATATTATCTAACTTCATTTGGCAATTATTTGAAGGGCTTAACATGGTGAAATTTCAATTTTTAGCCATTCCCAACATACACGTCAAATATTAGCCCATTTAAAAAGTTTCAATTTTCACCTCAAAATTTGTCAATTTCCAAATCGAACACCTATAGAAATGAACCATTATAACATGAAAATTTTCAAATTTTCAAATCGGCTAATATTTGACATGCATGTTGGAAATGGCTAAAAAGTCAAGGTTCATCAGAGTGACCGCCTCAAATACTTGGATTATAAATTTAAAAATCAATTTTACTCGATATTTTTTTAGAGTGTTAAGAAATATTATCTAACTTCATTTGGCAATTATTTGAAGGGCTTAACATGGTGAAATTTCAATTTTTAGCCATTCCCAACATACACGTCAAATATTAGCCCATTTAAAAAGTTTCAATTTTCACCTCAAAATTTGTCAATTTCCAAATCGAACACCTATAGAAATGAACCATTATAACATGAAAATTTTCAAATTTTCAAATCGGCTAATATTTGACATGCATGTTGGAAATGGCTAAAAAGTCAAGGTTCATCGAGTGACCCCCTCAAATACTTGGATTATAAATTTAAAAATCAATTTTACTCGATATTTTTTTAGAGTGTTCGAAATATTATCTAACTTCATTTGGCAATTATTTGAAGGGCTTAACATGGTGAAATTTCAATTTTTAGCCATTCCCAACATACACGTCAAATATTAGCCCATTTAAAAAGTTTCAATTTTCACCTCAAAATTTGTCAATTTCCAAATCGAACACCTATAGAAATGAACCATTATAACATGAAAATTTTCAAATTTTCAAATCGGCTAATATTTGACATGCATGTTGGAAATGGCTAAAAAGCCAAGGTTCATCAGAATGACCCCCTCAAATACTTGGATTATAAATTTAAAAATCAATTTTACTCGATATTTTTTTAGAGTGTTCAGAAATATTATCTAACTTCATTTGGCAATTATTTGAAGGGCTTAACATGGTGAAATTTCAATTTTTAGCCATTCCCAACATACACGTCAAATATTAGCCCATTTAAAAAGTTTCAATTTTCACCTCAAAATTTGTCAATTTCCAAATCGAACACCTATAGAAATGAACCATTATAACATGAAAATTTTCAAATTTTCAAATCGGCTAATATTTGACATGCATGTTGGAAATGGCTAAAAAGTCAAGGTTCATCGAGTGACCGCCTCAAATACTTGGATTATAAATTTAAAAATCAATTTTACTCGATATTTTTTTAGAGTGTTCGGAAATATTATCTAACTTCATTTGGCAATTATTTGAAGGGCTTAACATGGTGAAATTTCAATTTTTAGCCATTCCCAACATACAGGTCAAATATTAGCCCATTTAAAAAGTTTCAATTTTCACCTCAAAATTTGTCAATTTCCAAATCGAACACCTATAGAAATGAACCATTATAACATGAAAATTTTCAAATTTTCAAATCGGCTAATATTTGACATGCATGTTGGAAATGGCTAAAAAGTCAAGGTTCATCGAGTGACCCCCACAAATACTTGGATTATAAATTTAAAAATCAATTTTACTCGATATTTTTTTAGAGTGTTAAGAAATATTATCTAACTTCATTTGGCAATTATTTGAAGGGCTTAACATGGTGAAATTTCAATTTTTAGCCATTCCCAACATACACGTCAAATATTAGCCCATTTAAAAAGTTTCAATTTTCACCTCAAAATTTGTCAATTTCCAAATCGAACACCTATAGAAATGAACCATTATAACATGAAAATTTTCAAATTTTCAAATCGGCTAATATTTGACATGCATGTTGGAAATGGCTAAAAAGTCAAGGTTCATCGAGTGACCCCCTCAAATACTTGGATTATAAATTTAAAAATCAATTTTACTCGATATTTTTTTAGAGTGTTCGGAGAAATATTATCTAACTTCATTTGGCAATTATTTGAAGGGCTTAACATGGTGAAATTTCAATTTTTAGCCATTCCCAACATACACGTCAAATATTAGCCCATTTAAAAAGTTTCAATTTTCACCTCAAAATTTGTCAATTTCCAAATCGAACACCTATAGAAATGAACCATTATAACATGAAAATTTTCAAATTTTCAAATCGGCTAATATTTGACATGCATGTTGGAAATGGCTAAAAAGTCAAGGTTCATCGAGTGACCCCCTCAAATACTTGGATTATAAATTTAAAAATCAATTTTACTCGATATTTTTTTAGAGTGTTCGAAATATTATCTAACTTCATTTGGCAATTATTTGAAGGGCTTAACATGGTGAAATTTCAATTTTTAGCCATTCCCAACATACACGTCAAATATTAGCCCATTTAAAAAGTTTCAATTTTCACCTCAAAATTTGTCAATTTCCAAATCGAACACCTATAGAAATGAACCATTATAACATGAAAATTTTCAAATTTTCAAATCGGCTAATATTTGACATGCATGTTGGAAATGGCTAAAAAGTCAAGGTTCATCGAGTGACCCCCTCAAATACTTGGATTATAAATTTAAAAATCAATTTTACTCGATATTTTTTTAGAGTGTTCGAAATATTATCTAACTTCATTTGGCAATTATTTGAAGGGCTTAACATGGTGAAATTTCAATTTTTAGCCATTCCCAACATACACGTCAAATATTAGCCCATTTAAAAAGTTTCAATTTTCACCTCAAAATTTGTCAATTTCCAAATCGAACACCTATAGAAATGAACCATTATAACATGAAAATTTTCAAATTTTCAAATCGGCTAATATTTGACATGCATGTTGGAAATGGCTAAAAAGTCAAGGTTCATCGAGTGACCCCCTCAAATACTTGGATTATAAATTTAAAAATCAATTTTACTCGATATTTTTTTAGAGTGTTCGAAATATTATCTAACTTCATTTGGCAATTATTTGAAGGGCTTAACATGGTGAAATTTCAATTTTTAGCCATTCCCAACATACACGTCAAATATTAGCCCATTTAAAAAGTTTCAATTTTCACCTCAAAATTTGTCAATTTCCAAATCGAACACCTATAGAAATGAACCATTATAACATGAAAATTTTCAAATTTTCAAATCGGCTAATATTTGACATGCATGTTGGAAATGGCTAAAAAGTCAAGGTTCATCGAGTGACCCCCTCAAATACTTGGATTATAAATTTAAAAATCAATTTTACTCGATATTTTTTTAGAGTGTTCGAAATATTATCTAACTTCATTTGGCAATTATTTGAAGGGCTTAACATGGTGAAATTTCAATTTTTAGCCATTCCCAACATACACGTCAAATATTAGCCCATTTAAAAAGTTTCAATTTTCACCTCAAAATTTGTCAATTTCCAAATCGAACACCTATAGAAATGAACCATTATAACATGAAAATTTTCAAATTTTCAAATCGGCTAATATTTGACATGCATGTTGGAAATGGCTAAAAAGTCAAGGTTCATCGAGTGACCCCCTCAAATACTTGGATTATAAATTTAAAAATCAATTTTACTCGATATTTTTTTAGAGTGTTCGTAAATATTATCTAACTTCATTTGGCAATTATTTGAAGGGCTTAACATGGTGAAATTTCAATTTTTAGCCATTCCCAACATACACGTCAAATATTAGCCCATTTAAAAAGTTTCAATTTTCACCTCAAAATTTGTCAATTTCCAAATCGAACACCTATAGAAATGAACCATTATAACATGAAAATTTTCAAATTTTCAAATCGGCTAATATTTGACATGCATGTTGGAAATGGCTAAAAAGTCAAGGTTCATCGAGTGACCCCCTCAAATACTTGGATTATAAATTTAAAAATCAATTTTACTCGGATATTTTTTTAGAGTGTTCGAAATATTATCTAACTTCATTTGGCAATTATTTGAAGGGCTTAACATGGTGAAATTTCAATTTTTAGCCATTCCCAACATACACGTCAAATATTAGCCCATTTAAAAAGTTTCAATTTTCACCTCAAAATTTGTCAATTTCCAAATCGAACACCTATAGAAATGAACCATTATAACATGAAAATTTTCAAATTTTCAAATCGGCTAATATTTGACATGCATGTTGGAAATGGCTAAAAAGTCAAGGTTCATCGAGTGACCCCCTCAAATACTTGGATTATAAATTTAAAAATCAATTTTACTCGATATTTTTTTAGAGTGTTAAGAAATATTATCTAACTTCATTTGGCAATTATTTGAAGGGCTTAACATGGTGAAATTTCAATTTTTAGCCATTCCCAACATACACGTCAAATATTAGCCCATTTAAAAAGTTTCAATTTTCACCTCAAAATTTGTCAATTTCCAAATCGAACACCTATAGAAATGAACCATTATAACATGAAAATTTTCAAATTTTCAAATCGGCTAATATTTGACATGCATGTTGGAAATGGCTAAAAAGTCAAGGTTCATCGAGTGACCCCCTCAAATACTTGGATTATAAATTTAAAAATCAATTTTACTCGATATTTTTTTAGAGTGTTCGAAATATTATCTAACTTCATTTGGCAATTATTTGAAGGGCTTAACATGGTGAAATTTCAATTTTTAGCCATTCCCAACATACACGTCAAATATTAGCCCATTTAAAAAGTTTCAATTTTCACCTCAAAATTTGTCAATTTCCAAATCGAACACCTATAGAAATGAACCATTATAACATGAAAATTTTCAAATTTTCAAATCGGCTAATATTTGACATGCATGTTGGAAATGGCTAAAAAGTCAAGGTTCATCGAGTGACCCCCTCAAATACTTGGATTATAAATTTAAAAATCAATTTTACTCGATATTTTTTTAGAGTGTTCAGAAATATTATCTAACTTCATTTGGCAATTATTTGAAGGGCTTAACATGGTGAAATTTCAATTTTTAGCCATTCCCAACATACACGTCAAATATTAGCCCATTTAAAAAGTTTCAATTTTCACCTCAAAATTTGTCAATTTCCAAATCGAACACCTATAGAAATGAACCATTATAACATGAAAATTTTCAAATTTTCAAATCGGCTAATATTTGACATGCATGTTGGAAATGGCTAAAAAGTCAAGGTTCATCGAGTGACCCTCAAATACTTGGATTATAAATTTAAAAATCAATTTTACTCGATATTTTTTTAGAGTGTTCGAAATATTATCTAACTTCATTTGGCAATTATTTGAAGGGCTTAACATGGTGAAATTTCAATTTTTAGCCATTCCCAACATACACGTCAAATATTAGCCCATTTAAAAAGTTTCAATTTTCACCTCAAAATTTGTCAATTTCCAAATCGAACACCTATAGAAATGAACCATTATAACATGAAAATTTTCAAATTTTCAAATCGGCTAATATTTGACATGCATGTTGGAAATGGCTAAAAAGTCAAGGTTCATCGAGTGACCCTCAAATACTTGGATTATAAATTTAAAAATCAATTTTACTCGATATTTTTTAGAGTGTTCGAAATATTATCTAACTTCATTTGGCAATTATTTGAAGGGCTTAACATGGTGAAATTTCAATTTTTAGCCATTCCCAACATACACGTCAAATATTAGCCCATTTAAAAAGTTTCAATTTTCACCTCAAAATTTGTCAATTTCCAAATCGAACACCTATAGAAATGAACCATTATAACATGAAAATTTTCAAATTTTCAAATCGGCTAATATTTGACATGCATGTTGGAAATGGCTAAAAAGTCAAGGTTCATCAGAGTGACCGCCACAAATACTTGGATTATAAATTTAAAAATCAATTTTACTCGATATTTTTTTAGAGTGTTCAGAAATATTATCTAACTTCATTTGGCAATTATTTGAAGGGCTTAACATGGTGAAATTTCAATTTTTAGCCATTCCCAACATACACGTCAAATATTAGCCCATTTAAAAAGTTTCAATTTTCACCTCAAAATTTGTCAATTTCCAAATCGAACACCTATAGAAATGAACCATTATAACATGAAAATTTTCAAATTTTCAAATCGGCTAATATTTGACATGCATGTTGGAAATGGCTAAAAAGTCAAGGTTCATCGAAGTGACCCCCTCAAATACTTGGATTATAAATTTAAAAATCAATTTTACTCGATATTTTTTTAGAGTGTTCGAAATATTATCTAACTTCATTTGGCAATTATTTGAAGGGCTTAACATGGTGAAATTTCAATTTTTAGCCATTCCCAACATACACGTCAAATATTAGCCCATTTAAAAAGTTTCAATTTTCACCTCAAAATTTGTCAATTTCCAAATCGAACACCTATAGAAATGAACCATTATAACATGAAAATTTTCAAATTTTCAAATCGGCTAATATTTGACATGCATGTTGGAAATGGCTAAAAAGTCAAGGTTCATCGAGTGACCCCCTCAAATACTTGGATTATAAATTTAAAAATCAATTTTACTCGATATTTTTTTAGAGTGTTCGAAATATTATCTAACTTCATTTGGCAATTATTTGAAGGGCTTAACATGGTGAAATTTCAATTTTTAGCCATTCCCAACATACACGTCAAATATTAGCCCATTTAAAAAGTTTCAATTTTCACCTCAAAATTTGTCAATTTCCAAATCGAACACCTATAGAAATGAACCATTATAACATGAAAATTTTCAAATTTTCAAATCGGCTAATATTTGACATGCATGTTGGAAATGGCTAAAAAGTCAAGGTTCATCGAGTGACCCCCAAAATACTTGGATTATAAATTTAAAAATCAATTTTACTCGATATTTTTTTAGAGTGTTCGAAATATTATCTAACTTCATTTGGCAATTATTTGAAGGGCTTAACATGGTGAAATTTCAATTTTTAGCCATTCCCAACATACACGTCAAATATTAGCCCATTTAAAAAGTTTCAATTTTCACCTCAAAATTTGTCAATTTCCAAATCGAACACCTATAGAAATGAACCATTATAACATGAAAATTTTCAAATTTTAAAATCGGCCCAATATTTGACATGCGTATTTTGGAAATGGCTAAAAAGTCAAGGTTCATCGGAGTGACCCCCTCAAATACTTGGATTATAAATTTAAAAATAAATTTTACTCGATATTTTTTAGAGTGTTCGGAAATATTATCTAACTTCGTTTGGCAATTATTTGAAGGGCTTAACATGGTGAAACCTCAATTTTTAGCCATTCCCAACATACACGTCAAATATTAGCCGATGGGGGAAGTTTCAATTTTCACCTCAAAAATTTGTCAATTTCCAAATCGAACACCAATGAAAATGAACCATTATAACATGAAAATTTTCAAATTTTCAAATCGGCTAATATTTGACATGCGTATATTGGAAAATGGCTAAAAAGTCAATGTTCGTTTAGTGTATAAACAAATACGAGGATTATAAATTTAAAAATCAATTTTACTCTATATTTTTTTAGAGTGTTCATAAATATTATGTATCTTCATTTGGCAATTATTTGAAGGAGCTTAACATGGTGAAACGTCAATTTTTAGCCATTCCCAACATACGCGTCAAATAATAGCCCATTTAAAAAGTTTCAATTTTCACCTCAAAATTTGTCAATTTCCAAATCGAACACCTATAGAAATGAACCATTATAACATGAAAATTTTCAAATTTTCAAATCAGCTTAATATTTGACATGCATGTTGGAAATGGCTAAAAAGTCAAGGTTCATCGAGTTACTAACCTGAAAAAATCTTTGGATTATAAATTTAAAAATCAATTTTACTCGGATATGTTTATAGAGTATTCGGAAAATATTATCTAACTTCATTTGGCAATTATTTGAAGGGCTTAACATGGTGAAACTTCAATTTTTAGCCATTCCCAACATACACGTCAAATATTAGCCCATTTAAAAAGTTTCAATTTTCACCTCAAAATTTGTCAATTTCCAAATCGAACACCCATAGAAATGAACCATTATAACATGAAAATTTTCAAATTTTCTAATCGGCTAATATTTGACATGCATGTTGGAAATGGCTAAAAAACCGAGGTTCGATCGAGTGACCCCTTACAAATACTTGGATTATAAATTTAAAAATCAATTTTGCTTGGATATTTTTTTAGAGTGTTCGAAATATTATCTAACTTCATTTGGCAATTATTTGAAGGGCTTAACATGGTGAAATTTCAATTTTTAGCCATTCTTAACATACACGTCAAATATTAGCCAATTTAAAAAGTTTCAATTTTCACCTAAAAAAAAAAAAAAAAATTTGTCAATTTCCAAATCGAACACCTATAGAAATGAACCATTATAACATGAAAATTTTCAAATTTTCAAATCGGCTAATATTTGACATGCATGTTGGAAATGGCTAAAAAGTCAAGGTTCATCGAGAAACCCCATCAAATACTTGGATTATAAATTTAAAAATAAATTTTACTCGATATTTTTTTAGAGTGTTCGAAATATTATCCAACTTCATTTGGCAATTATTTGAAGTGTTCAACATGGTGAAATCTCAATTTTTAGCCATTCCCAACATACACGTCAAGTATTAGCCCATTGAAAAAAAGTTTCAATTTTCACCTCAAAATTTGTCAATTTCAAAAATCGAACACCTATAGAAATGAACAATTACAACATGAAAATTTTCAAATTTTCAAATCGGCTAATATTTGACATGCATGTTGTAAATGGCTAAAAAGTCGAGTTTAATTAATTGACCCTCGGAAATACTTGGATTATAAATTTAAAAATCAATTTTACATGATATTTTTTTAGAGTGTTCGGAAATATTATCTAACTTCATTTGGCAATTATTTGAAGGGCTTAACATGGTGAAACCTCAGGTTTTAGCCATTCCCAACAAAAACGTCAAATATTAGCCAATTGAAAAAGTTTCAATTTTCACATAAAAATTTGTCAATTTCCAAATCCAATTTTTATAGAAATGAACCATTATAACATGAAAATTTTCAAATTTTCAAATCGGCTAATATGTGACATGCATGTTGGAAATGGCTAAAAAGTCAATGTTCATCGAGTGACCCACTGAAATACTTGGATTAGAAATTTAAAAATCAATTTTACTCGATATTTTTTTAGAGTGTTCGAAATATTATCTAACTTCATATGGAAATTATTTGAAGGGCATAACATGGTGAAAAATCAGTATATAGCCATTTCTAACATACACGTCAAATATTAGCCCATTTCAAAAATTTCAATTTTTTCACCTCAAAATTTGTCAATTTCAAAATCGACCACATTTAGAAATGAACCATTATAACATGAAAATTTTCAAATTTTCAAATCGGCTAATATTTGACATGCATGTTTGAAATGGCTAAAAAGTCAAGGTTCATCGAGTGACCCCCCACAAGTACTTGGATTATAAATTTAAAAATCAATTTTACTCGATATTTTTTTAGAGTGTTAGGAAATATTATCTAACTTCATTTGGCAACTATTTCAAGGACTTAACATGGTGAAATTTCAATTTTTAGCCATTCCCAACATACACGTCAAATATTAGCCCATTTAAAAAGTTTCAATTTTCACCTCAAAATTTGTCGATTTCCAAATCGAACACCTATAAAAATGAACCATTATAACATGAAGATTTTTCAAATTTTCAAATCGGCTAATATTTGACATGCATATTTGGAAATGGCTAAAAAGTCAAGGTTCATCGGAGTGACCGCCTCAAATACTTGGATTATGAATTTAAAAATCAATTTTACTCGATATTTTTTTAGAGTGTTCGAAATATTATCTAACTTCATTTGGCAATTATTTGAAGAGCTTAACATGGTGAAACCTCAATTTTTAGCAATTCCAAACATACACGTCAAATATTAGCACATTCTAAAAAGTTTCAATTTTCACCTCAAAATTTGTCAATTTCCAAATCGAACACCTATAGAAATGAACCATTATAACATGAAAAATTTTCAAATTTTCAAATCGACTAATATTTGACATGCATGTTGATAATGGCTAAAAAATCAATGTTCGTCGAGGTGTTCGCCACAAATACTTGGATTATAAATTTAAAAATCAATTTTACTCGATATTTTTTTAAGAGTGTTAGAAATATTATCTAACTTCATTTTGAAATTATTTGAAGGGCTTAACATGGTGAAACCTCAATTTTTAGCCATTCTTAACTTATACAAGTCAAATATTAGCCAATTTAAAAAATTTCAATTTTCAGCTCAAAATTTGTCAATTTCCAAATCGAACACCTATAGAATGAACCATTATAACATGAAAATTTTCAAATTTTCTAATCGGCTAATATTTGACATGCGATGTTGGAAATGGCTAAAAACTGGATGTTCATCGAGGTGACCCACAAATGCTTGGATTATAAATTTAAAAATCAATTTTACTCGATATTTTTTTAGAGTGTTCGGAAATATTATCTAACTTCATTTGGCAATTATTTGAAGTGCTTAACATGGTGAAATCTCAATTTTTAGCCATTCCCAACATGCAAGTCAAATAATAGCCCATTGAAAAAGTTTCAATTTTCACCTCAAAAATTTGTCAATTTCAAAATCGAACACCTATAGAAATGAACCATTACAACATGAAAATTTTCAAATTTTCAAATCGGCTAATATTTGACATGCATGTTGGAAATGGCTGAAAAGTCAAAGGTTAAATCGAGTGACCCCCTCGAAATACTTAGATTATAAATTTAAAAATCAATTTTACTCGATATTTTTTTAGAGTGTTCGAAATATTATCTAACTTCATTTGGCAATTATTTGAAGGGCTTAACATGGTGAAACCTCAATTTTTTAGCCATTCCCAACATACACGTCAAATATTAGCCCATTTAAAAAGTTTCAATTTTCACCTCAAAATTTGTCAATTTCCAAATCGAACACCTATAGAAATGAACTATTATAACATGAAAATTTTCAAATTTTCAAATCGGCTAATATTTGACATGCATGTTGGAAATGGCTAAAAACTCAATGTTCATCGAGTGTACGCCACCCAAATACTTGGGATTATAAATTTAAAAATCAATTTTACTCGATATTTTTTTAGAGTGTTCGAAATATTATCTAACTTCATTTGGCAATTATTTGAAGGGCTTAACATGGTGAAACCTCAATTTTTAGCCATTCCCAACATACACGTCAAATATTAGCCCATTTAAAAAGTTTCAATTTTCACCTCAAAATTTGTCAATTTCCAAATCGAACACACCTTGAAATGAACCATTATAACATGAAAATTTTCAAATTTTCTAATCGAGCTAATATTTGACATGTGCGTATATTGGAAATGGCTAAAAAGTCAAGGTTCATCGAGTGACCCCCTCGAAATACTTGGATTATAAATTTAAAAATCAATTTTTCTTGGATATTTTTTGAGAGTGTTCCAAATATTATCTAACTTCATTTGGCAATTATTTGAAGGGCTTAACATGGTGAAATTTCAATTTTTAGCCATTCCGAACTGTACACGTCAAATGTTAACCCATTTAAAAAGTTTCAATTTTCACAACAAAAAAAAGCCAATCGATTTCCAAATCGAACACATATAGAAATGAACCATTATAACATGAAAATTTTCAAATTTTTAAATCGGCTAATATTTGACATCGTATTTTGGAAATGGCTAAAAAGACGAGGTTCATCGGAGTGAAAACTCGAATACTTGGATTGTAAATTTAAAAATCAATTTTTCTCTTGGATATTTTTTTAGAGTGTTCGGAAATATTATCTAACTTCATTTGGCAATTATTTGAAGTCTTTAACATGGTGAAATGTCGATTTTTTGGCCATTTCTGACATACACGTCAAATATTGGCCAATTTAAAAAGTTTCAATTTTCACCTCAAAATTTGTCAATTTGCAAATCGAACTACCAATAGAAATGAACCATTACAACATGAAAATTTTTCAAATTTTCAAATCGGCTAATATTTGACATGCGTATGTTGGAAATGGCTCGAAAGTCAGGTTAAATCGAGTGACCCCCTCAAATACTTGGATATAGAAATTTAAAAAATCAATTTTACTCGATATTTTTTTAAATTGTTCGGAAATATTATCTAACTTCATTTGGCAATTATTTGAAGGGCTTAACATGATTTGAAACCTCGATTTTTAGCCATTCCCAACATACACGTCAAATATTAGCCCATTTAAAAAATTTCAATTTTCACCTCAAAAATTTGTCAATTTCCAAATCGAACACCTATAGAAATGAACCATTATAGCAAGAAAATTTTCAAATTTTCCACTCGGCTAATATTTGACATGCATGTTGGAAATGGCTAAAAAGTCAAGTGTTCATGGTGTGACCCACCCAAATATTTGAATTATAAATTTAAAAATCAATTTTACTCGATATTTTTTAGAGTGTTAGAAATATTATCTAACTTGATTTAGCAATTATTTGAAGGACTTAACATGGTGAAATTTCAATTTTTAGCCATTCCCAACATACTTAACGTCAAATATTAGCCAATTTAAAAAGTTTCAATTTTCACCTCAAAATTTGTCAATTTCCAAATCGAACACCTGTAGAAATGAACCATTATAACATGAAAATTTTCAAATTTTCAAATCGGCTAATATTTGACATGCATGTTGGAAATGGCTAAAAAGTCAAGGTTCATCGTAGTGACCCCTCAAATACTTGGATTATAAATTTAAAAATCAATTTTACTCGATATTTTTTTAGAGTGTTCGGAAATATTATCTAACTTCATTTGGCAATTATTTGAAGGGCTTAACATGGTGAAACCTCAATTTTTAGCCATTCCCAACATAAACGTCAAATATTAGCCCATTTAAAAAGTTTCAATTTTCACTTAAAATTTGTCAATTTCCAAATCGAACACCTATAGAAATGAACCATTATAACATGAAAATTTTCAAATTTTCAAATCGGCTAATATTTGACATGCATGTTGGAAATGGCTAAAAAGTCAAGGTTCATCGAGAATGACCCCTCAAATACTTGGATTATAAATTTAAAAATCAATTTTGACTCGATATTTTTTAGAGTGTTCAGAAATATTATCTAACTTCATTTGGCAATTATTTGAAGGGCTTAACATGGTGAAATTTCAATTTTTAGCCATTCCCAACATACACGTCAAATATTAGCCCATTTATAAAGTTTCAATTTTCTACCTGAAAATTTGTCAATTTCCAAATCGAACACCTATAGAAATGAACCATTATAACATGAAAATTTTCAAATTTTCAAATCGGCTAATATTTGACATGCATGTTGGAAATGGCTAAAAAGTCAAGTTTCATCAGAGTGACCCCCTCAAATACTTGGATTATAAATTTAAAAATCAATTTTACTCGATATTTTTTTAGAGTGTTCAGAAATATTATCTAACTTCATTTGGCAATTATTTGAAGGGCTTAACATGGTGAAATTTCAATTTTTAGCCATTCCCAACATACACGTCAAATATTAGCCCATTTAAAAAGTTTCAATTTTCACCTCAAAATTTGTCAATTTCCAAATCGAACACCTATAGAAATGAACCATTATAACATGAAAATTTTCAAATTTTCTAATCGGCTAATATTTGACATGCATGTTGGAAATGGCTAAAAAGTCAAGGTTCATCGAGTGACCGCCTCAAATACTTGGATTATAAATTTAAAAATCAATTTTACTCGATATTTTTTTAGAGTGTTCGAATAATATCTAACTTCATTTGGCAATTATTTGAAGGGCTTAACATGGTGAAATTTCAATTTTTAGCCATTCCCAACATACACGTCAAATATTAGCCCATTTAAAAAGTTTCAATTTTCACCTCAAAATTTGTCAATTTCCAAATCGAACACCTATAGAAATGAACCATTATAACATGAAAATTTTCAAATTTTCAAATCGGCTAATATTTGACATGCATGTTAGAAATGGCTAAAAAGTCAAGGTTCATCGAGTGACCCCTCAAATACTTGGATTATAAATTTAAAAATCAATTTTACTCGATATTTTTTTAGAGTGTTCGAAATATTATCTAACTTCATTTGGCAATTATTTGAAGGGCTTAACATGGTGAAATTTCAATTTTTAGCCATTCCCAACATACACGTCAAATATTAGCCCATTTAAAAAGTTTCAATTTTCACCTCAAAATTTGTCAATTTCCAAATCGAACACCTATAGAAATGAACCATTATAACATGAAAATTTTCAAATTTTCAAATCGGCTAATATTTGACATGCATGTTGGAAATGGCTAAAAAGTCAAGGTTCATCGAGTGACCCCCTCAAATACTTGGATTATAAATTTAAAAATCAATTTTACTCGATATTTTTTTAGAGTGTTCGGAAATATTATCTAACTTCATTTGGCAATTATTTGAAGGGCTTAACATGGTGAAATTTCAATTTTTAGCCATTCCCAACATACACGTCAAATATTAGCCCATTTAAAAAGTTTCAATTTTCACCTCAAAATTTGTCAATTTCCAAATCGAACACCTATAGAAATGAACCATTATAACATGAAAATTTTCAAATTTTCAAATCGGCTAATATTTGACATGCATGTTGGAAATGGCTAAAAAGTCAAGGTTCATCAAGTGACCCCTCAAATACTTGGATTATAAATTTAAAAAATCAATTTTACTCGATATTTTTTTAGAGTGATCAGAAATATTATCTCACTTCATTTGGCAATTATTTGAAGGGCTTAACATGGTGAAATTTCAATTTTTAGCCATTCCCAACATACACGTCAAATATTAGCCCATTTATGAAGTTTCAATTTTCACCTGAAAATTTGTCAATTTCCAAATCGAACACCTATAGAAATGAACCATTATAACAAGAAAATTTTCAAATTTTCAACTCAGCTAATATTTGACATGCATGTTGGAAATGGCTAAAAAGTCAAGTTTCATCAGAGTGACCCCCTCAAATACTTGGATTATAAATTTAAAAATCAATTTTCTTGGATATTTTTTTAGAGTGTTCGAAATATTATCTAACTTCATTTGGCAATTATTTGAAGGGCTTAACATGGTGAAATTTCAATTTTTAGCCATTCCCAACATACACGTCAAATATTAGCCCATTTAAAAAGTTTCAATTTTCACCTCAAAATTTGTCAATTTCCAAATCGAACACCTATAGAAATGAACCATTATAACATGAAAATTTTCAAATTTTCAAATCGGCTAATATTTGACATGCATGTTGGAAATAGCTAAAAAGTCAAGGTTCATCGAGTGACCGCCACAAATACTTGGATTATAAATTTAAAAATCAATTTTACTCGATATTTTTTTAGAGTGTTCGGAAATATTATCTAACTTCATTTGGCAATTATTTGAAGGGCTTAACATGGTGAAATTTCAATTTTTAGCCATTCCCAACATACACGTCAAATATTAGCCCATTTAAAAAGTTTCAATTTTCACCTCAAAATTTGTCAATTTCCAAATCGAACACCTATAGAAATGAACCATTACAACATGAAAATTTTCAAATTTTCAAATCGGCTAATATTTGACATGCATGTTGGAAATGGCTAAAAAGTCAAGGTTCATCAGAGTGACCCCCTCAAATACTTGGATTATAAATTTAAAAATCAATTTTACTCGATATTTTTTAGAGTGTTCAGAAATATTATCTAACTTCATTTGGCAATTATTTGAAGGGCTTAACATGGTGAAATTTCAATTTTTAGCCATTCCCAACATACACGTCAAATGTTAACACATTTAAAAAGTTTCCAATTTTCACCTCAAAATTCTGTCAATTTCCAAGTCGAACACCTACAGAAATGAACCATTATAACATGAAAATTTTCAAATTTTCTAATCGGCTAATATTTGACATGCATGTTGGAAATGGCTAAAAAAGTCAAGGTTCATCGAGTGACCCCCTCAAATACTTGGATTATAAATTTAAAAATCAATTTTACTCGATATTTTTTTAGAGTGTTCGGAAATATTATCTAACTTCATTTGGCAATTATTTGAAGGGCTTAACATGGTGAAACCTCAATTTTTAGCCATTCCGAACATACACGTCAAATATTAGCCCATTTAAAAGTTTCAATTTTCACCTCAAAATTTGTCAATTTCCAAATCGAACACCTATAGAAATGAACCATTATAACATGAAAATTTTCAAATTTTCAAATCGGCTAATATTTGACATGCATGTTGGAAATGGCTAAAAAGTCAAGGTTCATCGAGTGACCCCCTCAAATACTTGGATTATAAATTTAAAAATCAATTTTACTCGATATTTTTAGAGTGTTCAGAAATATTATCTAACTTCATTTGGCAATTATTTGAAGGGCTTAACATGGTGAAATTTCAATTTTTAGCCATTCCCAACATACACGTCAAATATTAGCCCATTTAAAAAGTTTCAATTTTCACCTCAAAATTTGTCAATTTCCAAATCGAACACCTATAGAAATGAACCATTATAACATGAAAATTTTCAAATTTTCTAATCGGCTAATATTTGACATGCATGTTGGAAATGGCTAAAAAGTCAAGGTTCATCGAGTGACCCCCTCAAATACTTGGATTATAAATTTAAAAATCAATTTTACTCGATATTTTTTTAGAGTGTTCGAAATATTATCTAACTTCATTTGGCAATTATTTGAAGGGCTTAACATGGTGAAATTTCAATTTTTAGCCATTCCCAACATACACGTCAAATATTAGCCCATTTAAAAAGTTTCAATTTTCACCTCAAAATTTGTCAATTTCCAAATCGAACACCTATAGAAATGAACCATTATAACATGAAAATTTTCAAATTTTCTAATCGGCTAATATTTGACATGCATGTTGGAAATGGCTAAAAAGTCAAGGTTCATCGAGTGACCCCCTCAAATACTTGGATTATAAATTTAAAAATCAATTTTACTCGATATTTTTTTAGAGTGTTCGTAAATATTATCTAACTTCATTTGGCAATTATTTGAAGTGCTTAACATGGTGAAATCTCAATTTTTAGCCATTCCCAACATACACGTCAAATATTAGCCCATTTAAAAAGTTTCAATTTTCACCTCAAAATTTGTCAATTTCCAAATCGAACACCTATAGAAATGAACCATTATAACATGAAAATTTTCAAATTTTCTAATCGGCTAATATTTGACATGCATGTTGGAAATGGCTAAAAAGTCAAGGTTCATCGAGTGACTCCCTCAAATACTTGGATTATAAATTTAAAAATCAATTTTACTCGATATTTTTTTAGAGTGTTCAGAAATATTATCTAACTTCATTTGGCAATTATTTGAAGTGCTTAACATGGTGAAATCTCAATTTTTAGCCATTCCCAACATACACGTCAAATATTAGCCCATTTAAAAAGTTTCAATTTTCACCTCAAAATTTGTCAATTTCCAAATCGAACACCTATAGAAATGAACCATTATAACATGAAAATTTTCAAATTTTCAAATCGGCTAATATTTGACATGCATGTTGGAAATGGCTAAAAAGTCAATGTTCATCAGAGTGTCTGCCACAAATACTGGGATTATAAATTTAAAAAATCAATTTTACTCGATATTTTTTTAGAGTGTTCAGAAATATTATCCAACTTCATTTGGCAATTATTTAGAAGGGCTTAACATGGTGAAACCTCAATTTTTAGCCATTCCCAACATGTTAGCGTCAAATATTAGCCCATTTAAGAAGTTTCAATTTTCACCTCAAAATTTGTCAATTTCCAAATCGAACACCTATAGAATGAACCATTATAACATGAAAATTTTCAAATTTTCAAATCGGCTAATATTTGACATGCATGTTGGAAATGGCTAAAAAGTCAAGGTTCATCAGAGTGACCCCTCAAATACTTGATTATAAATTTAAAAATCAATTTTACTCGATATTTTTTTAGAGTGTTCAGAAATATTATCTAACTTCATTTGGAAATTATTTGAAGGGCTTAACATGGTGAAATTTCAATTTTTAGCCATTCCCAACATACACGTCAAATATTAGCCCATTTAAAAAGTTTCAATTTTCACCTCAAAATTTGTCAATTTCCAAATCGAACACCTATAGAAATGAACCATTATAACATGAAAATTTTCAAATTTTCAAATCGCTAATATTTGACATGCATGTTGGAAATGGCTAAAAAGTCAAGGTTCATCGAGTGACCCCCCAAATACTTGGATTATAAATTTAAAAATCAATTTTACTCGATATTTTTTTCCCAACATGAGTGTTCAAAATTTGTCAATTTCCAAATCGAAATATTATCTAACTTCATTTGGAAATAGCAATTATTTGAAGGACTTAACATGGTGAAATTTCAATTTTTAGCCATTCCCAACATACACGTCAAATATTAGCCCATTTAAAAAGTTTCAATTTTCACCTCAAAATTTGTCAATTTCCAAATCGAACACCTATAGAAATGAACCATTATAACATGAAAATTTTCAAATTTTCTAATCGGCTAATATTTGACATGCATGTTGGAAATGGCTAAAAAGTCAATGTTCATCGAGTGACCGCCACAAATACTTGGATTATAAATTTAAAAATCAATTTTACCGGATATTTTTTAGAGTGATCAGAAATATTATCTAACTTCATTTGGCAATTATTTGAAGGGCTTAACATGGTGAAACCTCAATTTTTAGCTATTCCCAACATACACGTCAAATATTAGCCCATTTAAAAAGTTTCAATTTTCACCAAAATTTGTCAATTTCCAAATCGAACACCTATAGAAATGAACCATTATAACATGAAAATTTTCAAATTTTCAAATCGGCTAATATTTGACATGCATGTTGGAAATAGCTAAAAAGTCAAGTTTCATCGAGTGACCCTCAAATAGTTGGATTATAAATTTAAAAATCAATTTTACTCGATATTTTTTTAGAGTGTTAAGAAATATTATCTAACTTGATTTGGCAATTATTTGAAGGACTTAACATGGTGAAATTTCAATTTTTAGCCATTCCCAACATACACGTCAAATATTAGCCCA
>JAUJYP020001023.1:0-49974 GCA_030674075.2 Linum usitatissimum | reverse complement strand
TGGTTCATATTCTATGTGGCCTTGCTAATGAATTTGTTAATTAGCAATCACGCTTACATTCCAACCAATTGCTAATAGAGTTGTCAAATCCCCTTCACATCACTTATCAATTACTAAAACACTAAGGATGTACAAGAGCTGAACATGATTGTTATTTATGCTATAAGTACACAACAACAAAAATCAAATTTGTTTACAAGCAATCACAAGGTTTTTACATAAGGAACTATGCCAGAGTATGGAGAAATTAATTTTGTTTCAAATGGACTTTAAGATCATGTATATCTTAGAAATTGTTTAGTAATTTATAACTTTCACATCACTAATTATAGCAATTCATTCTTTAAACCATTCCAAATCACTTACATCTCTAAAATATTTAGCAATTTCTTATGTTTAGAAAAATGTTCCAATATGCATATGTATCATAGTTAATATAAAGTTTTCTCAAAGGAAATTAGTTCATATTCTATGGGGCTTTGCTAATGAATTTGTTATTTAGCAATCACTCTTACATTCCTACCAATTACTAATAGAGTTGTCTAATCACCCTCCACATCACTTAACAATTATAAAGCACTAAGGATGTACCGGACTTGAACATGATTGTTATTTATGCTATAAGTACACAACAACAAAAATCAAATTTGGTTACAAGCAATCACAAGATTTTTACATAAGAAAGTATGCGGAATAGTATGGAGAAATTAATTTTGTTTCAAATGGACTTTAAGATCATGTATATCTTAGAAATTATTTAGTAATTTTTAACTTTCACATCACTAATTATAGCAATTCATTCTTTTAAAAATTTCTAATCACTTACATATCTAAAATATTTAGCCTTTTCTTATGTTTAGAAAAATGTTCCAATATGCATATGTATCATAGTTAATATAAAGTTTTCTCAATGGAAATTCGTTCATATTCTATGGGGCTTTGCTAATGAATTTGTTAATTAGCAATCACTCTTACATTCCTACCAATTACTAATAGAGTTGTCTATTCACCCTCCACATAACTTAACAATTATAAAGCACTAAGGATGTACTAGACCTGAACATGATTGTTATTTATGCTATAAGTACACAACAACAAAAATCCAATTTCGTTACAAGCAATCACAAGTTTTTTACATAAGAAACTATGCCAGAATATGTAAAATTTAATTTTGTTTCAAATGGACTTTAAGATCATGTATATCATAGAAACTATTTACTAATTTTTAACTGCCACATCACTAATTGTAGCAATTCATTCTTTTAACAATTTCTAATCACTTACATCTCTAAATTTTTTAGCAATTTCTTATGTTTAGAAAAAACATGCCAATATGCTTATGTATCATGGTTAATATAAACTTTTCTCATAGGACATTGGTTCATATTCTATGTGGCCTTGCTAATGAATTTTTTAATTAGCAATCACTCTTACATTCCTAGAAATTACTAATAGAGTTGTCAAATCACCCTTCACATCACTTATCAATTGCTAAAACACTAAGGATGTACAAGAGCTGAACATGATTGTTATTTATGCTATAAGTACACAACAACAAAAATCAAATTTGTTTACAAGCAATCACAAGGTTTTTACATAAGGAACTATGCCAGAGTATGGAGAAATTAATTTTGTTTCAAATGGACTTTAAGATCATGTGTATCTTAGAAATTATTTAGTAATTTTTAACTATCACATAACTAATTGTAGCAATTCATTCTTTTAACAATTTCTAATCACTTACATCTCTAATATATTTAGCAATTTCTTATATTTAGAAAAATGTTCCAATATGCTTATGTATCATGGTTAATATAAAGTTTTCTCAAAGGAAATTGGTTCATATTCTATATGGCTTTGCTAATGAATTTGTTAATTAGCAATCACTCTTACATTCCTACCAATTACTAATAGAGTTGTCAAATCACCCTCCACATCACTTATCAATTATAAAACACTAAGGATGTACCAGACATGAACATGATTGTTATTTATGCTATAAGTACACAACAACAAAAATCAAATTTGGTTACAAGCAATCACAAGGTTTTTACATAAGGAAACTATGCCGGAGTATGGAGAAATTAATTTTGTTTCAAATGGACTTTAAGATCATGTATATCTTAGAAATTGTTTAGTAATTTTTAACTTTCACATCACTAATTATAGCAATTCATTCTTTAAACCATTTCAAATCACTTACATCTCTAAAATATTTAGCAATTTCTTATGTTTAGAAAAAAGTTCCAATATACATATGTATCATGGTTAATATAAAGTTTTCTCAAAGGAAATTAGTTCATATTCTATGGGGCTTTGCTAATGAATTTGTTAATTAGCAATCACTCTTACATTCCTACCAATTACTAATAGAGTTGTCTAATCACCCTCCATCACTTAACAATTATAAAGCACTAAGGATGTACCACCTTGAACATGATTGTTATTTATGCTATAAGTACACAACAACAAAAATCAAATTTGGTTACAAGCAATCACAAGTTTTTTACATAAGAAACTATGCCAAAATATGTAGAAATTTAATTTTGTTTCAAATGGACTTTAAAATCATGTATATCTTAGAAATTATTTAGTAATTTTTAACTGTCACATCACTAATTATAGCAATTCATTCTTTTAACAATTTCTAATCACTTACATCTCTAAATTTTTTAGCAATTTCTTATGTTTAGAAAAAACGTTCCAATATGCTTATGTATCATGGTTAATATAAACTTTTCTCATAGGACATTGGTTCATATTCTATGTGGCCTTGCTAATGAATTTTTTAATTAGCAATCACTCTTACATTCCTAGAAATTACTAATAGAGTTGTCAAATCACCCTTCACATCACTTATCAATTGCTCAAACCCTAAGGATGTACAAGAGCCGAACATGATTGTTATTTATGCTATAAGTACACAACAACAAAAATCAAAATTGGTTACAAGCAATCACAAGTTTTTTACATAAGAAACTATGCCAGAGTATGGAGAATTTAATCTTGTTTCAAATGGACTTTAAGATCATGTATATCTTAGAAATTATTTAGTAATTTTTAACTATCACATAACTAATTGTAGCAATTCATTCTTTTAACAATTTCTAAACACTTACATCTTTAAATTTTTTAGCAATTTCTTATGTTTAGAAAAATGTTCCAATATGCTTATTTATCATGGTTAATATAAAGTTTTCTCATAGGAAATTGGTTCATATTCTATATGGCCTTGCTAATGAATTTGTTAATTAGCAATCACGCTTACATTCCAACCAATTGCTAATAGAGTTGTCAAATCCCCTTCACATCACTTATCAATTGCTAAAACACTAAGGATGTACAAGAGCTGAACATGATTGTTATTTATGCTATAAGTACACAACAAAAAAGATCAAATTTGTTTACAAGCAATCACTAGGTTTTTACATAAGGAACTATGCCAGAGTATGGAGAAATTAATTTTGTTTCAAATGGACTTTAAGATCATGTATATCTTAGAAATTGTTTAGTAATTTATAACTTTCACATCACTAATTATAGCAATTCATTCTTTAAACCATTTCAAATCACTTACATCTCTAAAATATTTAGCAATTTCTTATGTTTAGAAAAAAGTTCCAATATACATATGTATCATGGTTAATATAAAGTTTTCTCAAAGGAAATTAGTTCATATTCTATGGGGCTTTGCTAATGAATTTGTTAATTAGCAATCACTCTTACATTCCTACCAATTACTAATAGAGTTGTCTAATCACCCTCCACATCACTTAACAATTATAAAGCACTAAGGATGTACCAGACCTGAACATGATTGTTATTTATGCTATAAGTACACAACAACAAAAATCAAATTTGGTTACAAGCAATCACAAGTTTTTTACATAAGAAACTATGCCAGAATATGTAGAATTTAATTTTGTTTCAAATGGACTTTAAGATCATGTATATCTTAGAAATTATTTAGTAATTTTTAACTTTCACATCACTAATTATAGCAATTCATTCTTTTAACAATTTATAATCACTTACATCTCTAAAATTTTTAGCAATTTCTTATGTTTATAAAAAAACGTTCCAATATGCTTATGTATCATGGTTAATATAAAGTTTTCTCATAGGACATTGGTTCATATTCTATGTGGCCTTGCTAATGAATTTGTTAATTAGCAATCACTCTTACATTCCTACCAATTACTAATAGAGTTGTCAAATCACCCTTCACATCACTTATCAATTGCTAAAACACTAAGGATGTACAAAAGCTGAACATGATTGTTATTTATGCTATAAGTACACAACAACAAAAATCAAATTTGGTTACAAGCAATCACAAGGTTTTTACATAAGAAACTATGCCAGAATATGGAGAATTTAATTTTGTTTCAAATGGATTATAAGATCATGTATATTTTAGAAATTATTTAGTAATTTTTAACTATCACATCACTAATTGTAGCAATTCATTCTAGTAACAATTTCTAATCACTTACATCTCTAATTTTTTTAGCAATTTCTTATGTTTAGAAAAAACGTTCCAATATGCTTATGTATCATGGTTAATATAAAGTTTTCTCATAGGAAATTGGTTCATATTCTATGTGGCCTTGCTAATGAATTTGTTAATTAGCAATCACTCTTAGATTCCAACCAATTGCTAATAGAGTTATCAAATCACCCTTCACATCACTTATCAATTGCTAAAACACTAAGGATGTACAAGAGCCTGAACATGATTGTTATTTATGCTATAAGTACACAACAACAAAAATCAAATTTGGTTACAAGCAATCACAAGATTTTTACATAAGAAACTATGCCAGAGTATGGAGAAATTAATTTTGTTTCAAATGGACTTTAAGATCATGTATATCTTAGAAATTATTTAGTAATTTTTAACTTTCACATCACTAATTATAGAAATTCATCTTTAAACCATTTCTAATCACTTCCATCTCTAAAATATTTAGCAATTTCTTATGTTTAGAAAAATGTTCCAATATGCATATGTATCATGGTTAATATAAAGTTTTCTCAAAGGAAATTAGTTCATATTCTATGGGGCTTTGCTAATGAATTTGTTATTTAGCAATCACTCTTACATTCCTACCAATTACTAATAGAGTTGTCAAATCACCCTTCACATCACTTATCAATTGCTAAAACACTAAGGATGTACAAGAGCTGGACATGATTGTTATTTATGCTATAAGTACACAACAACAAAAATCAAATTTGGTTACAAGCAATCACAAGGTTTTACATAAGGAACTATGCCAGAATATGGAGAATTTAATTTTGTTTCAAATGGACTTTAAGATCATGTATATCTTTGAAATTATTTAGTAATTTTTAACTTTCACATCACTAATTATAGCAATTCATTCTTTAAACCATTTCTAATCACTTACATATCAAAAATTTTTAGCAATTTCTTATGTTTAGAAAAAACATGCAAATATGCTTATGTATCATGGTTAATATAAAGTTTTTTCAAAGGAAATTGGTTCATATTCTATGGGCCTTTGCTAATGAATTTGTTAATTAGCAATCACTCTTACATTCCTACCAATTACTAATAGAGTTGTCAAATCACCCTCCACATCACTTAACAATTATAAAGCACTAAGGATGTACCAGACCTGAACATGATTGTTATTTATGCTATAAGTACACAACAACAAAAATCAAATTTGGTTACAAGCAATCACAAGTTTTTTACATAAGAAACTATGCCAGAGTATGTAGAATTTAATTTTGTTTCAAATGGACTTTAAGATCATATATATCTTAGAAATTATTTAGTAATTTTTGACTTTCACATCACTAATTATAGAAATTCATTCTTTTAACAATTTCTAATCACTTCCATCTCTAAAATATTTAGAAATTTCTTATGTTTAGAAAAAACGTTCCAATATGCTTATGTATCATGGTTAATATAAAGTTTTCTCAAAGGAAATTAGTTCATATTCTATGGGGCTTTGCTAATGAATTTGTTATTTAGCAATCACTCTTACATTCCTACCAATTACTAATAGAGTTGTCAAATCACCCTTCACATCACTTATCAATTGCTAAAACACTAAGGATGTACAAGAGCTGGACATGATTGTTATTTATGCTATAAGTACACAACAACAAAAATCCAATTTGGTTACAAGCAATCACAAGTTTTTTACATAAGAAACTATGCCAGAATATGTAGAATTTAATTTTGTTTCAAATGGACTTTAAGATCATGTATATCATAGAAACTATTTACTAATTTTTAACTGCCACATCACTAATTGTAGCAATTCATTCTTTTAACAATTTCTAATCACTTACATCTCTAAATTTTTTAGCAATTTCTTATGTTTAGAAAAAACATGCCAATATGCTTATGTATCATGGTTAATATAAAGTTTTTTCAAAGGAAATTGGTTCATATTCTATGTGGCCTTGCTAATGAATTTGTTAATTAGCAATCACTCTTACATTCCTACCAATTACTAATAGAGTTGTCAAATTACCCTTCACATCACTTATCAATTATAAAGCACTAAGGATGTACCAGACCTAAACATGATTGTTATTTATTTTATAAGTACACAATAACAAAAATCAAATTTGGTTACAAGAAATCACAAGTTTATTACATAAGAAACTAGGCCAGAGTATGAAGAATTTAATTTTGTTTCAAATTGACTTTAAGATCATGTATATCTTAGAAATTATTCAGTAATTTTTAACTTTCACATTACTAATTATAGAAATTCATCTTTAAACCATTTCTAATCACTTCCATCTCTAAAATATTTAGCAATTTCTTATGTTTAGAAAAACGTTCCAATATGCATATGTATCATGGTTAATATAAAGTTTTCTCAAAGGAAATTAGTTCATATTCTATGGGGCTTTGCTAATGAATTTGTTAATTAGCAATCACTCTTACATTCCTACCAATTACTAATAGAGTTGTCAAATCACCCTCCACATCACTTAACAATTATAAAGCACTAAGGATGTACCAGACCTGAACATGATTGTTATTTATGCTATAAGTACACAACAACAAAAATCAAATTTGGTTACAAGCAATCACAAGATTTTTACATAAGAAACTATGCCAAAATATGGAGAATTTAATTTTGTTTCAAATGGACTTTAAGATCATGTATATCTTAGAAATTATTTAGTAATTTTTAACTTTCACATCACTAATTATAGCAATTCATTCTTTTAACAATTTATAATCACTTACATCTCTAAATTTTTTAGCAGTTTCTTATGTTTAGAAAAACCATTTCAATATGCTTATGTATCATGGTTAATATAAAGTTTTCTCATAGGAAATTGGTTCATATTCTATGTGGCCTTGCTAATGAATTTGTTAATTAGCAATCACTCTTACATTCCAACCAATTACTAATAGAGTTGTCAAATCACCCTTCACATCACTTATCAATTATAAAGCACTAAGGATGTACAAGAGCCGAACATGATTGTTATTTATGCTATAAGTACACAACAACAAAAATCAAATTTGGTTACAAGAAATCACAAGATTTTTACAAAAGAAACTATGCCAGAGTATGGAGAAATTAATTTTGTTTCAAATGGACTTTAAGATCATGTATATCTTAGAAATTATTTAGTAATTTTTAACTTTCACATCACTAATTATAGCAATTCATTCTTTTAACAATTTCTAATCACTTACATCTCTAAAATATTTAGCAATTTCTTATGTTTAGAAATAACATTTCAATATGCTTATGTATCATGGTTAATATAAAGTTTTCTCATAGGAAATTGGTTCATATTCTATGTGGCCTTGCTAATGAATTTGTTAATTAGCAATCACTCTTACATTCCTACCAATTACTAATAGAGTTGTCAAATCACCCTCCACATCACTTAACAATTATAAAGCACTAAGGATGTACCAGACCTGAACATGATTGTTATTTATGCTATAAGTACACAACAACAAAAATCAAATTTGGTTACAAGCAATCACAAGATTTTTACATAAGAAACTATGCCAGAGTATGGAGAAATTAATTTTGTTTCAAATGGACTTTAAGATCATGTATATCTTAGAAATTATTTAGTAATTTTTAACTTTCACATCACTAATTATAGCAATTCATTCTTTAAACCATTTCTAATCACTTACATATCAAAAATTTTTAGCAATTTCTTATGTTTAGAAAAAACATGCAAATATGCTTATGTATCATGGTTAATATAAAGTTTTTTCAAAGGAAATTGGTTCATATTCTATGTGGCCTTGCTAATGAATTTGTTAATTAGCAATCACTCTTACATTCCTACCAATTACTAATAGAGTTGTCTAATCACCCTCCACATCACTTAACAATTATAAAGCACTAAGGATGTACCAGACCTGAACATGATTGTTATTTATGTTATAAGTACACAATAACAAAAATCAAATTTGGTTACAAGCAATCACAAGTTTTTACATAAGAAACTATGCCAGAATATGGAGAATTTAATTTTGTTTCAAATGGACTTTAAGATCATGTATATCTTAGAAATTATTTAGTAATTTTTAACTTTCACATCACTAATTATAGAAATTCATCTTTAAACCATTTCTAATCACTTCCATCTCTAAAATATTTAGAGATTTCTTATGTTTAGAAAAACGTTCCAATATGCATATGTATCATGGTTAATATAAAGTTTTCTCAAAGGAAATTAGTTCATATTCTATGGGGCTTTGCTAATGAATTTGTTAATTAGCAATCACTCTTACATTCCTACCAATTACTAATAGAGTTGTCTAATCACCCTCCACATAACTTAACAATTATAAAGCACTAAGGATGTACCAGACCTGAACATGATTGTTATTTATGCTATAAGTACACAACAACAAAAATCAAATTTGGTTACAAGCAATCACAAGTTTTTTACATAAGAAACTATGCCAGAATATGTAGAATTTAATTTTGTTTCAAATGGACTTTAAGATCATGTATATCTTAGAAATTATTTAGTAATTTTTAACTTTCACATCACTAATTATAGCAATTCATTCTTTTAACAATTTCTAATCACTTACATCTCTAAATTTTTTAGCAATTTCTTATGTTTAGAAAAAACGTTCCAATATGCTTATGTATCATGGTTAATATAAAGTTTTCTCATAGGAAATTGGTTCATATTCTATGTGGCCTTGCTAATGAATTTGTTAATTAGCAATCACTCTTACATTCCAACCAATTACTAATAGAGTTATCAAATCACCCTTCACATCACTTATCAATTACTAAAACACTAAGGATGTACAAGAGCTGAACATGATTGTTATTTATGCTATAAGTACACAACAACAAAAATCAAATTTGGTTACAAGCAATCACAAGTTTTTTACATAAGAAACTATGCCAAAGTATGGAGAATTTAATTTTGTTTCAAATGGACTTTAAGATCATGTATATCTTAGAAATTATTTAGTAATTTTTAACTTTCACATCACTAATTATAGCAATTCATTCTTTAAACCATTTCTAATCACTTACATCTCTAAAATATTTAGCAATTTCTTATGTTTAGAAAAATGTTCCAATATGCTTATTTATCATGGTTAATATAAAGTTTTCTCATAGGAAATTGGTTCATATTCTATGTGGCTTTGCTAATGAATTTGTTAATTAGCAATCACTCTTACATTCCTACCAATTACTAATAGAGTTGTCAAATCACCCTCCACATCACTTAACAATTATAAAGCACTAAGGATGTACCAGACCATGAACATGATTGTTATTTATGCTATAAGTACACAACAACAAAAATCAAATTTGGTTACAAGCAATCACAAGGTTTTTACATAAGAAACTATGCCGAGTATGGAGAAATTAATTTTGTTTCAAATGGACTTTAAGATCATGTATATCTTAGAAATTATTTAGTAATTTTTAACTTTCACATCACTAATTATAGCAATTCATTCTTTAAACCATTTCTAATCACTTACATCTCTAAAATATTTAGCAATTTCTTATGTTTAGAAAAACGTTCCAATATGCATATGTATCATGGTTAATATAAAGTTTTCTCATAGGAAATTGGTTCATATTCTATGTGGCCTTGCTAATGAATTTATTAATTAGCAATCACTCTTACATTCCTACCAATTACTAATAGAGTTGTCAAATCACCCTCCACATAACTTAACAATTATAAAGCACTAAGGATGTACAAGACCCGAACATGATTGTTATTTATGCTATAAGTACACAACAACAAAAATCAAATTTGGTTACAAGCAATCACAAGTTTTTTACATAAGAAACTATGCCAGAATATGGAGAAATTAATTTTATTTCAAATGGACTTTAAGGTTATGTATATCTTAGAAATTATTTAGTAATTTTTAACTGTCATATCACTAATTATAGCAATTCATTCTTTTAACAATTTCTAATCACTTACATCTCTAAAATATTTAGCAATTTCTTATGTTTAGAAAAAACATTCCAATATGCTTATGTATCATGGTTAATATAAAGTTTTCTCATAGGAAATTGGTTCATATTCTATGTGGCCTTACTATTGAATTTTTTAACTAGCAATCACTCTTACATTCCTACCAATTACTAATAGAGTTGTCAAATCACCCTTCACATCACTTATCAATTGCTAAAACACTAAGGATGTACAAGAGCTGGACATGATTGTTATTTATGCTATAAGTACACAACAACAAAAATCCAATTTGGTTACAAGCAATCACAAGTTTTTTACATAAGAAACTATGCCAGAGTATGGAGAAATTTAATTTTGTTTCAAATGGACTTTAAGATCATGTATATCTTAGAAATTATTTAGTAATTTTTAACTGTCACATAACTAATTGTAGCAATTCATTCTTTAAACAATTTCTAATCACTTACATCTCTAAAATATTTAGCAATTTCTTATGTTTAGAAAAAACGTTCCAATATGCTTATTTATCATGGTTAATATAAAGTTTTCTCATAGGAAATTGGTTCATATTCTATGTGGCCTTGCTAATGAATTTGTTAACTAGCAATCACTCTTACATTCCTACCAATTACTAATAGAGTTGTCAAATCACCCGACATCACTTAACAATTATAAAGCACTAAGGATGTACCAGACATAGCTGAACATGATTGTTATTTATGCTATAAGTACACAATAACAAAAATCAAATTTGGTTACAAGCAATCACAAGATTTTTACATAAGAAACTATGCCATAGTATGAAGAATTTATTTTTTTTCAAATGGACTTTAAGATCATATATATCTTAGAAATTATTTAGTAATTTTTAACTTTCACATCACTAATTATAGAAATTCATTCTTTAAACCATTTCTAATCACTTACATCTCTAATATATTTAGCAATTTCTTATGTTTAGAAATAACATTTCAATATGCTTATGTATCATGGTTAATATAAAGTTTTCTCATAGGAAATTGGTTCATATTCTATGTGGCCTTGCTAATGAATTTGTTAATTAGCAATCACTCTTACATTCCTACCAATTACTAATAGAGTTGTCAAATCACCCTCCACATCACTTAACAATTATAAAGCACTAAGGATGTACCAGACAAGATGAACATGATTGTTATTTATGCTATAAGTACACAACAACAAAAATCAAATTTGGTTACAAGCAATCACAAGTTTTTTACATAAGAAACTATGCCAGAATATGTAGAATTTAATTTTGTTTCAAATGGACTTTAAGATCATGTATATCTTAGAAATTATTTAGTAATTTTTAACTTTCACATCACTAATTATAGCAATTCATTCTTTTAACAATTTCTAATCACTTACATCTCTAAAATATTTAGCAAATTTCTTATGTTTAGAAAAACGTTCCAATATGCTTATTTATCATGGTTAATATAAAGTTTTCTCATAGGAAATTGGTTCATATTCTATGTGGCTTTGCAAATGAATTTTTTAATTAGCAATCACTCTTACATTCCAACCAATTACTAATAGAGTTGTCAAATCACCCTCCACATCACTTAACAATTATAAAGCACTAAGGATGTACCGGAGCTGAACATGATTGTTATTTATGCTATAAGTACACAACAACAAAAATCAAATTTGGTTACAAGCAATCACAAGTTTTTTACATAAGAAACTATGCCGGAATATGGAGAATTTAATTTTGTTTCAAATGGACTTTAAGATCATGTATATCTTAGAAATTATTTAGTAATTTTTAACTTTCACATCACTAATTATAGCAATTCATTCTTTTAACAATTTCTAATCACTTACATCTCTAAAATATTTAGCAATTTCTTATGTTTAGAAAAACGTTCCAATATGCTTATTTATCATGGTTAATATAAAGTTTTCTCATAGGAAATTGGTTCATATTCTATGTGGCTTTGCAAATGAATTTTTTAAATAGCAATCACTCTTACATTCCTACCAATTACTAATAGAGTTGTCAAATCACCCTTCACATCACTTATCAATTGCTAAAACACTAAGGATGTACAAGACCCGAACGTGATTGTTATTTATGCTGTAAGTACACAACAACAAAAATCAAAATTGGTTACTAGCAATCACAAGGTTTTTACATAAGAAACTATGCGAGAGTATGGAGAATTTAATTTGTTTCAAATGGACTTTAAGATCATGTATATCTTAGAAATTATTTAGTAATTTTTTACTTTCACATCACTAATTATAGAAATTCATTCTTTAAACCATTTCTAATCACTGACATCTCTAAATATTTAGCAATTTCTTATGTTTAGAAAAAAAAGTTCCAATATGCCTATGTATCTGGTTAATATAAAGTTTTCTCATAGGAAATTGGATCATATTCTATGTGGCTTTGCTAATGAATTTTTAACTAACAATCACTCTTACATTCCTACCAATTACTAGTAGAGTTGTCAAATCACCCTCCACATCACTTAACAATTATAAAGCACTAAGGATGTACCAGACCATAACATGATTGTTATTTATGCTATAAGTACACAACAACAAAAATCAAATTTGGTTACAAGCAATCACAAGTTTTTTACATAAGAAACTATGCCGGAATATGGAGAATTTAATTTTGTTTCAAATGGTCTTTAAGATCATGTATATCTTAGAAATTATTTAGTAATTTTTAACTTTCACATCACTAATTATAGCAATTCATTCTTTAAACCATTTCTAATCACTTACATCTCTAAAATATTTAGTAAATTCTTATGTTTAGAAAAATGTTCCAATATACTTATTTATCATGGTTAATATAAAGTTTTCTCATAGGAAATTGGTTCATATTCTATGTGGCTTTGCAAATGAATTTTTTAATTAGCTATCACTCTTACATTCCTACAAATTACTAATAGAGTTGTCAAATCACCTCCACATCACTTCACAATTATAAAGCACTAAGGATGTACCAGACCATAACATGATTGTTATTTATGCTATAAGTACACAACAACAAAAATCAAATTTGGTTACAAGCAATCACAAGTTTTTTACATAAGAAACTATGCCAGAATATGGAGAATTTAATTTTGTTTCAAATGGTCTTTAAGATCATGTATATCTTAGAAATTATTTAGTAATTTTTAACTTTCACATCACTAATTATAGCAATTCATTCTTTAAACCATTTCTAATCACTTACATCTCTAAAATATTTAGCAATTTCTTATGTTTAGAAAAACGTTCCAATATGCTTATTTATCAAGGTTAATATAAAGTTTTCTCATAGGAAATTGGTTCATATTCTATGTGGCTTTGCAAATGAATTTTTTAAATAGCAATCACTCTTACATTCCTACCAATTACTAGTAGAGTTGTCAAATCACCCTTCACATCACTTATCAATTGCTAAAACCCTAAGGATGTACAAGACCCGAACGTGATTGTTATTTATGCTGTAAGAAACACAAAAGCAAAAATCAAAATTGGTTACTAGCAATCCCAAGGTTTTTACATAAGAAACTATGCGAGAGTATGGAGAATTTAATTGTCTCAAATGGACTTGAAGATCATGTATATCTTAGAAATTATTTAGTAATTTTTTACTTTCACATCACTAATTATAGAAATTCATTCTTTAAACCATTTCTAATCACTGACATCTCTAATATATTTAGCAATTTCTTATGTTTAGAAAAAAAGTTCCAATATGCCTATGTATCTTGGTTAATATAAAGTTTTCTCATAGGAAATTGGATCATATTCTATGTGGTCTTGCTAATGAATTTTTTAACTAACAATCACTCTTACATTCCTACCAATTACTAGTAGAGTTGTCAAATCACCCTCCACATCACTTAACAATTATAAAGCACTAAGGATGTACCAGACCTGAACATGATTGTTATTTATGCTATAAGTACACAACAACAAAAATCAAATTTGGTTACAAGCAATCACAAGTTTTTTACATAAGAAACTATGCCAAATATGTAAAATTTAATTTTGTTTCAAATGGACTTTAAAATCATGTATATCTTAGAAATTATTTAGTAATTTTTAACTGTCACATCACTAATTATAGCAATTTATTCTTTAAACAATTTCTAATCACTTACATCTCTAAAATATTTAGCAATTTCTTATGTTTAGAAAAACGTTCCAATATGCTTATTTATCATGGTTAATATAAAGTTTTCTCATAGGAAATTGGTTCATATTCTATGTGGCTTTGCAAATGAATTTTTTAAATAGCAATCACTCTTACATTCCAACCAATTACTAATAGAGTTTTCTAATCAAACTCGACATAACTTAACAATTATAAAGCACTAAGGATGTACCAGACCTGAACATGATTGTTATTTATGCTATAAGTACACAACAACAAAAATCAAATTTGGTTACAAGCAATCACAAGTTTTTTACATAAGAAACTATGCCAGAATATGTAAAATTTAATTTTGTTTCAAATGGACTTTAAAATCATGTATATCTTAGAAATTATTTAGTAATTTTTAACTGTCACATCACTAATTATAGCAATTTATTCTTTTAACAATTTCTAATCACTTACATCTCTAAAATATTTAGCAATTTCTTATGTTTAGAAAAACGTTCCAATATGCTTATTTATCATGGTTAATATAAAGTTTTCTCATAGGAAATTGGTTCATATTCTATGTGGCTTTGCAAATGAATTTTTTAAATAGCAATCACTCTTACATTCCTACCAATTACTAGTAGAGTTGTCAAATCACCCTCCACATCACTTAACAATTATAAAGCACTAAGGATGTACCAGACCATAACATGATTGTTATTTATGCTATAAGTACACAACAACAAAAATCAAATTTGGTTACAAGCAATCACAAGTTTTTTACATAAGAAACTATGCCAGAATATGGAGAATTTAATTTTGTTTCAAATGGTCTTTAAGATCATGTATATCTTAGAAATTATTTAGTAATTTTTAACTTTCACATCACTAATTATAGCAATTCATTCTTTAAACCATTTCTAATCACTTACATCTCTAAAATATTTAGTAAATTCTTATGTTTAGAAAAACGTTCCAATATGCTTATTTATCATGGTTAATATAAAGTTTTCTCATAGGAAATTGGTTCATATTCTATGTGGCTTTGCAAATGAATTTTTTAATTAGCTATCACTCTTACATTCCTACAAATTACTAATAGAGTTGTCAAATCACCTCCACATCACTTCACAATTATAAAGCACTAAGGATGTACCAGACCATAACATGATTGTTATTTATGCTATAAGTACACAACAACAAAAATCAAATTTGGTTACAAGCAATCACAAGTTTTTTACATAAGAAACTATGCCAGAATATGGAGAATTTAATTTTGTTTCAAATGGTCTTTAAGATCATGTATATCTTAGAAATTATTTAGTAATTTTTAACTTTCACATCACTAATTATAGCAATTCATTCTTTAAACCATTTCTAATCACTTACATCTCTAAAATATTTAGCAATTTCTTATGTTTAGAAAAACGTTCCAATATGCTTATTTATCAAGGTTAATATAAAGTTTTCTCATAGGAAATTGGTTCATATTCTATGTGGCTTTGCAAATGAATTTTTTAAATAGCAATCACTCTTACATTCCTACCAATTACTAGTAGAGTTGTCAAATCACCCTTCACATCACTTATCAATTGCTAAAACCCTAAGGATGTACAAGACCCGAACGTGATTGTTATTTATGCTGTAAGAAACACAAAAGCAAAAATCAAAATTGGTTACTAGCAATCCCAAGGTTTTTACATAAGAAACTATGCGAGAGTATGGAGAATTTAATTGTCTCAAATGGACTTGAAGATCATGTATATCTTAGAAATTATTTAGTAATTTTTTACTTTCACATCACTAATTATAGAAATTCATTCTTTAAACCATTTCTAATCACTGACATCTCTAATATATTTAGCAATTTCTTATGTTTAGAAAAAAAGTTCCAATATGCCTATGTATCTTGGTTAATATAAAGTTTTCTCATAGGAAATTGGATCATATTCTATGTGGTCTTGCTAATGAATTTTTAACTAACAATCACTCTTACATTCCTACCAATTACTAGTAGAGTTGTCAAATCACCCTCCACATCACTTAACAATTATAAAGCACTAAGGATGTACCAGACCTGAACATTATTGTTATTTATGCTATAAGTACACAATAAAAAAAATCAAATTTGGTTACAAGCAATCACGAGGCTTTTACATAAGAAACTATGCCAGAATATGGAGAATTTAATTTTGTTTCAAATGGTCTTTAAGATCATGTATATCGTAGAAATTATTTAGTAATTTTTAACTTTCACATCACTAATTATAGAAATTCATTCTTTAAACCATTTCTAATCACTTACATCTCTAAAATATTTAGTAAATTCTTATGTTTAGAAAAACGTTCCAATATGCTTATTTATCATGGTTAATATAAAGTTTTCTCATAGGAAATTGGTTCATATTCTATGTGGTCTTGCTAATGAATTTTTTAACTAACAATCACCGTTACATTCCTGCCAATTACTAATAGAGTTGTCAAATCACCCTCCACATCACTAAACAATTATAAAGCACTAAGGATGTACCAGACTCTGAACATTATTTTTATTTATGCTATAAGTACACAATAACAAAAATCAAATTTGGTTACAAGCAATCAAAAGGCTTTTACATAAGAAACTATGCCAGAATATGGAGAATTTAATTTTGTTTCAAATGGTCTTTAAGATCATGTATATCGTCGAAATTATTTAGTAATTTTTAACTTTCACATCACTAATTATAGCAATTCATTCTTTAAACCATTTCTAATCACTTACATCTCTAAAATATTTAGCAATTTCTTATGTTTAGAAAAACGTTCCAATATGCTTATTTATCATGGTTAATATAAAGTTTTCTCATCGGAAATTGGTTCATATTCTATGTGGCTTTGCAAATGAAGTTTTTAATTAGCTATCACTCTTACATTCCTACAAATTACTAATAGAGTTGTCAAATCACCCTCCACATCACTTCACAATTATAAAGCACTAAGGATGTACCAGACCTGAACATGATTGTTATTTATGCTATAAGTACACAATAACAAAAATCAAATTTGGTTACAAGCAATCACAAGGTTTTTACATAAGAAACTACGCCGAATATGGAGAATTTAATTTTGTTTCAAATGGTCTTTAAGATCATGTATATCTTAGAAATTATTTAGTAATTTTTAACTTTTACATCACTAATTATAGCAGTTCATTCTTTAAACCATTTCTAATCACTTACATATCTAAAATATATAGCAATTTCTTATGTTTAGAAAAATGTTCCAATATGCATATGTATCATGGTTAATATAAAGTTTTCTCATAGGAAATTGGTTCATATTCTATGTGGCTTTGCAAATGAATTTTTTAAATAGCAATCACTCTTACATTCCTACCAATTACTAGTAGAGTTGTCAAATCACCCTCCACATCACTTAACAATTATAAAGCACTAAGGATGTACCAGACCATAACATGATTGTTATTTATGCTATAAGTACACAACAACAAAAATCAAATTTGGTTACAAGCAATCACAAGTTTTTTACATAAGAAACTATGCCGAATATGGAGAATTTAATTTTGTTTCAAATGGTCTTTAAGATCATGTATATCTTAGAAATTATTTAGTAATTTTTAACTTTCACATCACTAATTATAGCAATTCATTCTTTAAACCATTTCTAATCACTTACATCTCTAAAATATTTAGTAAATTCTTATGTTTAGAAAAACGTTCCAATATGCTTATTTATCATGGTTAATATAAAGTTTTCTCATAGGAAATTGGTTCATATTCTATGTGGCTTTGCAAATGAATTTTTTAATTAGCTATCACTCTTACATTCCTACAAATTACTAATAGAGTTGTCAAATCACCTCCACATCACTTCACAATTATAAAGCACTAAGGATGTACCAGACCATAACATGATTGTTATTTATGCTATAAGTACACAACAACAAAAATCAAATTTGGTTACAAGCAATCACAAGTTTTTTACATAAGAAACTATGCCAGAATATGGAGAATTTAATTTTTTTTCAAATGGTCTTTAAGATCATGTATATCTTAGAAATTATTTAGTAATTTTTAACTTTCACATCACTAATTATAGCAATTCATTCTTTAAACCATTTCTAATCACTTACATCTCTAAAATATTTAGCAATTTCTTATGTTTAGAAAAACGTTCCAATATGCTTATTTATCAAGGTTAATATAAAGTTTTCTCATAGGAATTTGGTTCATATTCTATGTGGCTTTGCAAATGAATTTTTTAAATAGCAATCACTCTTACATTCCTACCAATTACTAGTAGAGTTGTCAAATCACCCTTCACATCACTTATCAATTGCTAAAACCCTAAGGATGTACAAGACCCGAACGTGATTGTTATTTATGCTGTAAGAAACACAAAAGCAAAAATCAAAATTGGTTACTAGCAATCCCAAGGTTTTTACATAAGAAACTATGCGAGAGTATGGAGAATTTAATTGTCTCAAATGGACTTGAAGATCATGTATATCTTAGAAATTATTTAGTAATTTTTTACTTTCACATCACTAATTATAGAAATTCATTCTTTAAACCATTTCTAATCACCGACATCTCTAATATATTTAGCAATTTCTTATGTTTAGAAAAAAAGTTCCAATATGCCTATGTATCTTGGTTAATATAAAGTTTTCTCATAGGAAATTGGATCATATTCTATGTGGTCTTGCTAATGAATTTTTAACTAACAATCACTCTTACATTCCTACCAATTACTAGTAGAGTTGTCAAATCACCCTCCACATCACTTAACAATTATAAAGCACTAAGGATGTACCAGACCTGAACATTATTGTTATTTATGCTATAAGTACACAATAAAAAAAATCAAATTTGGTTACAAGCAATCACGAGGCTTTTACATAAGAAACTATGCCGAATATGGAGAATTTAATTTTGTTTCAAATGGTCTTTAAGATCATGTATATCGTAGAAATTATTTAGTAATTTTTAACTTTCACATCACTAATTATAGCAATTCATTCTTTAAACCATTTCTAATCACTTACATCTCTAAAATATTTAGCAATTTCTTATGTTTAGAAAAACGTTCCAATATGCTTATTTATCATGGTTAATATAAAGTTTTCTCATCGGAAATTGGTTCATATTCTATGTGGCTTTGCAAATGAATTTTTTAATTAGCTATCACTCTTACATTCCTACAAATTACTAATAGAGTTGTCAAATCACCCTCCACATCACTTCACAATTATAAAGCACTAAGGATGTACTAGACCTGAACATGATTGTTATTTATGCTATAAGTACACAATAACAAAAATCAAATTTGGTTACAAGCAATCACAAGTTTTTTACATAAGAAACTATGCCAGAATATGGAGAATTTAATTTTGTTTCAAATGGTCTTTAAGATCATGTATATCTTAGAAATTATTTAGTAATTTTTAACTTTCACATCACTAATTATAGCAATTCATTCTTTAAACCATTTCTAATCACTTACATCTCTAAAATATTTAGCAATTTCTTATGTTTAGAAAAACATTCCAATATGCTTATTTATCATGGTTAATATAAAGTTTTCTCATAGGAAATTGGTTCATATTCTATGTGGCTTTGCAAATGAATTTTTTAAATAGCAATCACTCTTACATTCCTACCAATTACTAGTAGAGTTGTCCAATCACCCTTCACATCACTTATTAATTGCTAAAACCCTAAGGATGTACAAGACCTGAACGTGATTGTTATTTATGCTGTAAGAAACACAAAAGCAAAAATCAAAATTGGTTACTAGCAATCCCAAGGTTTTTACATAAGAAACTATACCAGAGTATGGAGAATTTAATTGTCTCAAATTGACTTTAAGATCATGTATATCTTAGAAATTATTTAGTAATTTTTAACTTTCACATCACTAATTATAGAAATTCAGTCTTTAAACCATTTCTAATCACTTACATCTCTAATATATTTAGCAATTTCTTATGTTTAGAAAAAAAGTTCCAATATGCCTATGTATCTTGGTTAATATAAAGTTTTCTCATAGGAAATTGGATCATATTCTATGTGGTCTTGCTAATGAATTTTTTAACTAACAATCACTGTTACATTCCTGCCAATTACTAATAGAGTTGTCAAATCACCCTCCACATCACTTAACAATTATAAAGCACTAAGGATGTACCAGACCTGAACATGATTGTTATTTATGCTATAAGTACACAATAACAAAAATCAAATTTGGTTACAAGCAATCACAAGGCTTTTACATAAGAAACTATGCCAGAATATGTAGAATTTAATTTTGTTTCAAATGGTCTTTAAGATCATGTATATCTTAAAAATTATTTAGTAATTTTTAACTGTCACATCACTAATTGTAGCAATTGATTCTTTTAAAAATTTCTAATCACTTACATCTCTAAATTTTTTAGCAATTTCTTATGTTTAGAAAAAACGTTCCAATATGCTTATATATCATGGTTAATATAAAGTTTTCTCATAAGAAATTGGTTCATATTCTATGTGGCCTTGCTAATGATTTTGTTAATTAGCAATCACTCTTACATTCTTACCAATTACTAATCGAGTTGTCAAATCACTCTTCACATCACTTATCAATTGCTAAAATCCTAAGGATGCACAAGACTTGAACGTGATTGTTATTTATGCTGTACGTACACAATAACAAAAATAAAATTTGGTTACAAGCAATCAAAAGGCTTTTACATAAGAAACTATGCCAGAATATGGAGAATTTAATTTTGTTTCAAATGGTCTTTAAGATCATGTATATCTTAGAAATTATTTAGTAATTTTTAACTTTCACATCACTAATTATAGAAATTCATTCTTTAAACCATTTCTAATCACTTACATCTCTAAAATATTTAGTAAATTCTTATGTTTAGAAAAACGTTCCAATATGCTTATTTATCATGGTTAATATAAAGTTTTCTCATAGGAAATTGGTTCATATTCTATGTGGTCTTGCTAATGAATTTTTTAACTAACAATCACTGTTACATTCCTGCCAATTACTAATAGAGTTGTCAAATCACCCTCCACATCACTAAACAATTATAAAGCACTAAGGATGTACCAGACCTGAACATTATTTTTATTTATGCTATAAGTACACAATAACAAAAATCAAATTTGGTTACAAGCAATCAAAAGGCTTTTACATAAGAAACTATGCCAGAATAAGGAGAATTTAATTTTGTTTCAAATGGTCTTTAAGATCATGTATATCGTCGAAATTATTTAGTAATTTTTAACTTTCACATCACTAATTATAGCAATTCATTCTTTAAACCATTTCTAATCACTTACATCTCTAAAATATTTAGCAATTTCTTATGTTTAGAAAAACGTTCCAATATGCTTATTTATCATGGTTAATATAAAGTTTTCTCATCGGAAATTGGTTCATATTCTATGTGGCTTTGCAAATGAAGTTTTTAATTAGCTATCACTCTTACATTCCTACAAATTACTAATAGAGTTGTCAAATCACCCTCCACATCACTTCACAATTATAAAGCACTAAGGATGTACCAGACCTGAACATGATTGTTATTTATGCTATAAGTACACAATAACAAAAATCAAATTTGGTTACAAGCAATCACAAGGTTTTTACATAAGAAACTACGCCAGAATATGGAGAATTTAATTTTGTTTCAAATGGTCTTTAAGATCATGTATATCTTAGAAATTATTTAGTAATTTTTAACTTTTACATCACTAATTATAGCAGTTCATTCTTTAAACCATTTCTAATCACTTACATATCTAAAATATATAGCAATTTCTTATGTTTAGAAAAATGTTCCAATATGCATATGTATCATGGTTAATATAAAGTTTTCTCAAAGGAAATTAGTTCATATTCTATGGGGCTTTGCTAATGAATTTGTTAATTAGCAATCACTCTTACATTCCTACCAATCACTAATAGAGTTTTCTAATCAAACTCGACATAACTTAACAATTATAAAGCACTAAGGATGTACCAGACCTAAACATGATTGTTATTTATGCTATAAGTACACAACAACAAAAATCAAATTTGGTTACAAACAATCACAAGGTTTTTACATAAGAAACTATGCCAGAATATGTAGAATTTAATTTTGTTTCAAATGGACTTTATAATCATGTATATCTTAGAAATTATTTAGTAATTTTTAACTGTCACATCACTAATTATAGCAATTTATTCTTTTAACAATTTCTAATCACTTACATCTCTAAAATATTTAGCAATTTCTTATGTTTAGAAAAACGTTCCAATATGCTTATTTATCATGGTTAATATAAAGTTTTCTCATAGGAAATTGGTTCATATTCTATGTGGCTTTGCAAATGAATTTTTTAAATAGCAATCACTCTTACATTCCTACCAATTACTAGTAGAGTTGTCAAATCACCCTCCACATCACTTAACAATTATAAAGCACTAAGGATGTACCAGACCATAACATGATTGTTATTTATGCTATAAGTACAGAACAACAAAAATCAAAATTGGTTACAAGCAATCACAAGTTTTTTACATAAGAAACTATGCCAGAGTATGGAGAATTTAATTTTGTTTCAAATGAACTTTAAGATCATGTATATCTTAGAAATTATTTAGTAATTTTTAACTATCACATAACTAAATGTAGCAATTCATTCTTTTAACAATTTCTAATCACTTACATCTATAAATGTTTTAGCAATTTCTTATGTTTATAAAAAACGGTCCAATATGCTTATGTATCTTGGTTAATATAAAGTTTTCTCATAAGAAATTGGTTCATATTCTATGTGGCCTTGCTAATGAATTTGTTAATTAGCAATCACTCGTACATTCTTACCAATTACTAATAGAGTTGTCAAATCACCCTTCACATCACTTATCAATTGCTAAAACCCTAAGGATGTACAAGACCCGAACGTGATTGTTATTTATGCTGTAAGAAACACAAAAGCAAAAATCAAAATTGGTTACTAGCAATCCCAAGGTTCTTACATAAGAAACTATGCCAGAGTATGGAGAATTTAATTGTCTCAAATGGACTTTAAGATCATGTATATCTTAGAAATTATTTAGTAGTTTTTAACTTTCACATCACTAATTATAGAAATTCATTCTTTAAACCATTTCTAATCACTTACATCTCTAATATATTTAGCAATTTCTTATGTTTAGAAAAAAAGTTCCAATATGCCTATGTATCTTGGTTAATATAAAGTTTTCTCATAGGAAATTGGATCATATTCTATGTGGTCTTGCTAATGAATTTTTTAACTAACAATCACTCTTACATTTCTGCCAATTACTAATAGAGTTGTCAAATCACCCTCCACATCACTTAACAATTATAAAGCACTAAGGATGTATCACACCTGAACATGATTGTTATTTATACTATAAGTACACAATAACAAAAATCAAATTTGGTTACAAGCAATCACAAGGCTTTTACATAAGAAACTATGCCAGAATATTGAGAATTTAATTTTGTTTCAAATGGTCTTAAAGATCATGTATATCGTAGAAATTATTTAGTAATTTTTAACTGTCACATCACTAATAGTAGCAATTCATTCTTTTAAAAATTTCTAATCACTTACATCTCTAAATTTTGTAGCAATTTCTTATGTTTAGAAAAAACGTTATCAATTGCTAAAACCCTAAGGATGTACAAGACCTGAACGTGATTGTTATTTATGTTGTAAGAAACACAACAGCAAAAATCAAAATTGGTTACAAGCAATCACAAGTTTTTTACATAAGAAACTATGCCAGAATATGGAGAATTTAATTTTGTTTCAAATGGTCTTTAAGATTATGTATATCTTAGAAATTATTTAGTAATTTTTAACTTTCACATCACTAATTATAGCAATTCATTCTTTAAACCATTTCTAATCACTTACATCTCTAAAATATTTAGCAATTTCTTATGTTTAGAAAAACGTTCCAATATGCCTATGTATCATGGTTAATATAAAGTTTTCTCATAGGAAATTGGTTCATATTCTATGTGGTCTTGCTAATTAATTTGTTAATTAAGAATCACTCTTACATTCCTGCCAATTACTAATAGAGTTGTCAAATCACCCTCCACATCACTTAACAATTATAAAGCACTAAGGATGTACCAGACCTGAACATGATTGTTATTTATGCTATAAGTACACAATAACAAAAATCAAATTTGGTTACAAGCAATCACAAGGTTTTTACATAAGAAATTATGCCAGAATATGGAGAATTAAATTTGTTTCAAATGGTCTTTAAGATTATGTATATCTTAGAAATTATTTAGTAATTTTTAACTTTCACATCACTAATTATAGCAATTCATTCTTTAAACCATTTCTAATCACTTACATCTCTAAAATATTTAGCAATTTCTTATGTTTAGAAAAACGTTACAATATGCTTATTTATCATGGTTAATATAAAGTTTTCTCATAGGAAATTGGTTCATATTCTATGTGGCTTTGCAAATGAATTTTTTAAATAACAATCACTCTTACATTCCTACCAATTACTAATAGAGTTGTCTAATCACCCTCCACATCACTTAACAATTATAAAGCACTAAGGATATACAAGAGCTGAACATGATTGTTATTTATGCTATACGTACACAACAACAAAAATTAAAATTGGTTACAAACAATCACAAGGTTTTTACATAAGAAACTATGCCAGAATATGGAGAAATTAATTTTATTTCAAATGGACTTTAAGGTCATGTATTTCTTAGAAATTATTTAGTAATTTTTAACTTTCACATCACTAATTATAGAAATTCATTCTTTAAACCATTTCTAATCACTTATATATCTAAAATATTTAGCAATTTCTTATGTTTAGAAAAATGTTCCAATATGCATATGTATCTTGGTTAATATAAAGTTTTCTCATAAGAAATTGGTTCATATTCTATGTGGCCTTGCTAATGAATTTGTTAATTAGCAATCACTCGTACATTCTTACCAATTACTAATAGAGTTGTCAAATCACCCTTCACATCACTTATCAATTGCTAAAACCCTAAGGATGTGCAAGACCTGAACGTGATTGTTATTTATGCTGTAAGAAACACAACAGCAAAAATCAAAATTGGTTACAAGCAATCACAAGTTTTTTACATAAGAAACTATGCGAGAGTATGGAGAATTTAATTTTGTTTCAAATGGACTTTAAGATCATGTATATCTTAGAAATTATTTAGTAATTTTTAACTTGCACATCACTAATTATAGCAATTCATTCTTTAAACCATTTCTAATCACTTACATCTCTAAAATATTTAACAATTTCTTATGTTTAGAAAAACGTTCCAATATGCTTATTTATCATGGTTAATATAAAGTTTTCTCAAAGGAAATTAGTTCATATTCTATGTGGCTTTGCTAATGAATTTGTTAATAGCAATCACTCTTACATTCCTACCAATTACTAGTAGAGTTGTCAAATCACCCTCCACATCACTGAACAATTATAAAGCACTAAGGATGTAGCAGACCATAACATGATTGTTATTTATGCTATAAGTACACAACAACAAAAATCAAATTTGGTTACAAGCAATCACAAGTTTTTTACATAAGAAATTATGCCGAGTATGGAGAATTTAATTTTGTCTCAAATTAACTTTAAGATCATGTATATCTTAGAAATTATTTAGTAATTTTTAACTTTCACATCACTAATTATAGAAATTCATTCTTTAAACCATTTCTAATCACTTACATCTCTAATATATTTAGCAATTTCTTATGTTTAGGAAAAAAGTTCCAATATGCCTATGTATCTTGGTTAATATAAAGTTTTCTCATAGGAAATTGGATCATATTCTATGTGGTCTTGCTAATTAATTTGTTAATTAACAATCACTCTTACATTCCTGCCAATTACTAATAGAGTTGTCAAATCACCCTCCACATCACTTAACAATTATAAAGCACTAAGGATGTACCAGACCTGAACATGATTGTTATTTATGAAGTACACAATAACAAAAATCAAATTTGGTTACAAGCAATCACAAGGTTTTTACATAAGAAATTATGCCAGAATATGGAGAATTTAATTTTGTTTCAAATGGTCTTTAAGATTATGTATATCTTAGAAATTATTTAGTAATTTTTAACTTTCACATCACTAATTATAGAAATTCATTCTTTAAACCATTTCTAATCACTTACATCTCTAATATATTTAGCAATTTCTTATGTTTAGGAAAAAAGTTCCAATATGCCTATGTATCTTGGTTAATATAAAGTTTTCTCATAGGAAATTGGATCATATTCTATGTGGTCTTGCTAATTAATTTGTTAATTAACAATCACTCTTACATTCCTGCCAATTACTAATAGAGTTGTCAAATCACCCTCCACATCACTTAACAATTATAAAGCACTAAGGATGTACCAGACCTGAATATGATTGTTATTTATGAAGTACACAATAACAAAAATCAAATTTGGTTACAACAATCACAAGGTTTTTACATAAGAAATTACCGAATATGGAGAATTTAATTTTGTTTGAAATGGTCTTTAAGATCATTATATCTTAGAATTGATTTATAATTTTTAACTTTCTCATCACTAATTGTAGCAATTCATTCTTTTAAAAATTTCTAATCACTTACATCTCTAAAATTTTTACAATTTCTTATGTTTACAAAAACATTCCAATATGCTTATATATCATGTTAATATAAAGTTTTCTCATGAAATTGGTTCATATTCTATGTGGCCTTGCTAATGAATTTGTTAATTAGCAATCACTCTTACATTCTTCCAAATTACTAATCGAATTGTCAAATCACCCTTCACATCACTTATCAATTGCTAAAACCGTAAGGATGCACAAGACCTGAACGTGATTGTTATTTATACTGTAAGTACACAATAATAAAAATCAAATTTGGTTACAAGCAATCAAAAGGCTTTTACATAAGAAACTATGCCAGAATATGGAGAATTTAATTTTGTTTCAAATGGTCTTTAAGATTATGTATATCTTAGAAATTATTTAGTAATTTTTAACTTTCACATCACTAATTATAGCAATTCATTCTTTAAACCATTTCTAATCACTTACATCTCAAAAATATTTAGCAATTTCTTATGTTTAGAAAAAGTTACAATATGCTTATTTATCATGGTTAATATAAAGTTTTCTCATAGGAAATTGGTTCATATTCTATGTGGCTTTGCAATGAATTTTTTAAATAACAATCACTCTTACATTCCTACCAATTACTAATAGAGTTGTCTAATCACCCTCCACATCACTTAACAATTATAAAGCACTAAGGATATACAAGAGCTGAACATGATTGTTATTTATGCTATAAGTACACAACAACAAATTAAAATTGGTTACAAACAATCACAAGGTTTTTACATAAAAACTATGCCGAATATGGAGAAATTAATTTTATTTCAAATGGACTTTAAGGTCATGTATATCTTAGAAATTATTTAGTAATTTTTAACTTTCACATCACTAATTATAGAAATTCATTCTTTAAACCATTTCTAATCACTTATATATCTAAAATATTTAGCAATTTCTTTTGTTTAGAAAAATGTTCCAATATGCATATGTATCTTGGTTAATATAAAGTTTTCTCATAAGAAATTGGTTCATATTCTATGTGGCCTTGCTAATGAATTTGTTAATTAGCAATCACTCGTACATTCTTACCAATTACTAATAGAGTTGTCAAATCACCCTTCACATCACTTATCAATTGCTAAAACCCTAAGGATGTACAAGACTGAACGTGATTGTTATTTATGCATAAGAACACAACAGCAAAAATCAAAATTGGTTACAAGCAATCACAAGTTTTTTACATAAGAAATATGCGAGAGTATGGAGAATTTAATTTTGTTTCAAATGGACTTTAAGATCATGTATATCTTAGAAATTATTTAGTAATTTTTAACTTGCACATCACTAATTATAGCAATTCATTCTTTAAACCATTTCTAATCACTTACATCTCTAAAATATTTAACAATTTCTTATGTTTAGAAAAACGTTCCAATATGCTTATTTATCAGGTTAATATAAAGTTTTCTCAAAGGAAATTAGTTCATATTCTATGTGGCTTTGCTAATGAATTTGTTAATAGCAATCACTCTTACATTCCTACCAATTACTAGTAGAGTTGTCAAATCACCCTCCACATCAACAATTATAAAGCAAGGATGTAGACCATAACATGATTGTTATTTATGCTATAAGTACACAACAACAAAAATCAAATTTGGTTACAAGCAATCACAAGTTTTTTACATAAGAAATTATGCGAGTATGGAGAATTTAATTTTGTCTCAAATTAACTTTAAGATCATGTATATCTTAGAAATTATTTAGTAATTTTTAACTTTCACATCACTAATTATAGAAATTCATTCTTTAAACCATTTCTAATCACTTACATCTCTAATATATTTAGCAATTTCTTATGTTTAGGAAAAAAGTTCCAATATGCCTATGTATCTTGGTTAATATAAAGTTTTCTCATAGGAAATTGGATCATATTCTATGTGGTCTTGCTAATTAATTTGTTAATTAACAATCACTCTTACATTCCTGCCAATTACTAATAGAGTTGTCAAATCACCCTCCACATCACTTAACAATTATAAAGCACTAAGGATGTACCAGACCTGAATATGATTGTTATTTATGAAGTACACAATAACAAAAATCAAATTTGGTTACAAGCAATCACAAGGTTTTTACATAAGAAATTATGCCAGAATATGGAGAATTTAATTTTGTTTGAAATGGTCTTTAAGATCATGTATATCTTAGAATTGATTTAGTAATTTTTAACTTTCTCATCACTAATTGTAGCAATTCATTCTTTTAAAAATTTCTAATCACTTACATCTCTAAAATTTTTAGCAATTTCTTATGTTTACAAAAAACATTCCAATATGCTTATATATCATGGTTAATATAAAGTTTTCTCATAAGAAATTGGTTCATATTCTATGTGGCCTTGCTAATGAATTTGTTAATTAGCAATCACTCTTACATTCTTCCAAATTACTAATCGAATTGTCAAATCACCCTTCACATCACTTATCAATTGCTAAAACCGTAAGGATGCACAAGACCTGAACGTGATTGTTATTTATACTGTAAGTACACAATAATAAAAATCAAATTTGGTTACAAGCAATCAAAAGGCTTTTACATAAGAAACTATGCCGAATATGGAGAATTTAATTTTGTTTCAAATGGTCTTTAAGATTATGTATATCTTAGAAATTATTTAGTAATTTTTAACTTTCACATCACTAATTATAGCAATTCATTCTTTAAACCATTTCTAATCACTTACATCTCAAAAATATTTAGCAATTTCTTATGTTTAGAAAAACGTTACAATATGCTTATTTATCATGGTTAATATAAAGTTTTCTCATAGGAAATTGGTTCATATTCTATGTGGCTTTGCAAATGAATTTTTTAAATAACAATCACTCTTACATTCCTACCAATTACTAATAGAGTTGTCTAATCACCCTCCACATCACTTAACAATTATAAAGCACTAAGGATATACAAGAGCTGAACATGATTGTTATTTATGCTATAAGTACACAACAACAAAAATTAAAATTGGTTACAAACAATCACAAGGTTTTTACATAAGAAACTATGCCAGAATATGGAGAAATTAATTTTATTTCAAATGGACTTTAAGGTCATGTATATCTTAGAAATTATTTAGTAATTTTTAACTTTCACATCACTAATTATAGAAATTCATTCTTTAAACCATTTCTAATCACTTATATATCTAAAATATTTAGCAATTTCTTTTGTTTAGAAAAATGTTCCAATATGCATATGTATCTTGGTTAATAAAAGTTTTCTCAGGAAATTAGTTCATATTCTATGTGGCTTTGCTAAGAATTTGTTAATAGCAATCACTCTTACATCCTACCAATTACTAATAGAGTTGTCAAATCACCCTCCACATCACTGAACAATTATAAAGCACTAAGGATGTACAGACCATAACTTGATTGTTATTTATGCTATAAGTACACAACAACAAAAATCAAATTTGGTTACAAGCAATCACAAGTTTTTTACATAAGAAATTACGCGAAGTATGGAGAATTTAATTTTGTTTCAAATTAACTTTAAGATCATGTATATCTTAGAAATTATTTAGTAATTTTTAACTTGCACATCACTAATTATAGCAATTCATTCTTTAAACCATTTCTAATCACTTATATATCTAAAATATTTAGCAATTTCTTTTGTTTAGAAAAATGTTCCAATATGCATATGTATCTTGGTTAATATAAAGTTTTCTCATAAGAAATTGGTTCATATTCTATGTGGCCTTGCTAATGAATTTGTTAATTAGCAATCACTCGTACATTCTTACCAATTACTAATAGAGTTGTCAAATCACCCTTCACATCACTTATCAATTGCTAAAACCCTAAGGATGTACAAGACCTGAACGTGATTGTTATTTATGCTGTAAGAAACACAACAGCAAAAATCAAAATTGGTTACAAGCAATCACAAGTTTTTTACATAAGAAACTATGCGAGAGTATGGAGAATTTAATTTTGTTTCAAATGGACTTTAAGATCATGTATATCTTAGAAATTATTTAGTAATTTTTAACTTGCACATCACTAATTATAGCAATTCATTCTTTAAACCATTTCTAATCACTTACATCTCTAAAATATTTAACAATTTCTTATGTTTAGAAAAACGTTCCAATATGCTTATTTATCATGGTTAATATAAAGTTTTCTCAAAGGAAATTAGTTCATATTCTATGTGGCTTTGCTAATGAATTTGTTAATAGCAATCACTCTTACATTCCTACCAATTACTAGTAGAGTTGTCAAATCACCCTCCACATCACTGAACAATTATAAAGCACTAAGGATGTAGCAGACCATAACATGATTGTTATTTATGCTATAAGTACACAACAACAAAAATCAAATTTGGTTACAAGCAATCACAAGTTTTTTACATAAGAAATTATGCCAGAGTATGGAGAATTTAATTTTGTCTCAAATTAACTTTAAGATCATGTATATCTTAGAAATTATTTAGTAATTTTTAACTTTCACATCACTAATTATAGAAATTCATTCTTTAAACCATTTCTAATCACTTACATCTCTAATATATTTAGCAATTTCTTATGTTTAGGAAAAAAGTTCCAATATGCCTATGTATCTTGGTTAATATAAAGTTTTCTCATACGAAATTGGATCATATTCTATGTGGTCTTGCTAATTAATTTGTTAATTAACAATCACTCTTACATTCCTGCCAATTACTAATAGAGTTGTCAAATCACCCTCCACATCACTTAACAATTATAAAGCACTAAGGATGTACCGGACCTGAACATGATTGTTATTTATGAAGTACACAATAACGAAAATCAAATTTGGTTACAAGCAATCACAAGGTTTTTACATAAGAAATTATGCCAGAATATGGAGAATTTAATTTTGTTTGAAATGGTCTTTAAGATCATGTATATCTTAGAATTGATTTAGTAATTTTTAACTTTCTCATCACTAATTGTAGCAATTCATTCTTTTAAAAATTTCTAATCACTTACATCTCTAAAATTTTTAGCAATTTCTTATGTTTACAAAAAACATTCCAATATGCTTATATATCATGGTTAATATAAAGTTTTCTCATAAGAAATTGGTTCATATTCTATGTGGCCTTGCTAATGAATTTGTTAATTAGCAATCACTCTTACATTCTTCCAAATTACTAATCGAATTGTCAAATCACCCTTCACATCACTTATCAATTGCTAAAACCGTAAGGATGCACAAGACCTGAACGTGATTGTTATTTATGCTGTAAGTACACAGTAATAAAAATCAAATTTGGTTACAAGCAATCAAAAGGCTTTTACATAAGAAACTATGCCAGAATATGGAGAATTTAATTTTGTTTCAAATGGTCTTTAAGATTATGTATATCTTAGAAATTATTTAGTAATTTTTAACTTTCACATCACTAATTATAGCAATTCATTCTTTAAACCATTTCTAATCACTTACATCTCAAAAATATTTAGCAATTTCTTATGTTTAGAAAAACGTTACAATATGCTTATTTATCATGGTTAATATAAAGTTTTCTCATAGGAAATTGGTTCATATTCTATGTGGCTTTGCAAATGAATTTTTTAAATAACAATCACTCTTACATTCCTACCAATTACTAATAGAGTTGTCTAATCACCCTCCACATCACTTAACAATTATAAAGCACTAAGGATATACAAGAGCTGAACATGATTGTTATTTATGCTATAAGTACACAACAACAAAAATTAAAATTGGTTACAAACAATCACAAGGTTTTTACATAAGAAACTATGCCAGAATATGGAGAAATTAATTTTATTTCAAATGGACTTTAAGGTCATGTATATCTTAGAAATTATTTAGTAATTTTTAACTTTCACATCACTAATTATAGAAATTCATTCTTTAAACCATTTCTAATCACTTATATATCTAAAATATTTAGCAATTTCTTTTGTTTAGAAAAATGTTCCAATATGCATATGTATCTTGGTTAATATAAAGTTTTCTCAAAGGAAATTAGTTCATATTCTATGTGGCTTTGCTAATGAATTTGTTAATAGCAATCACTCTTACATTCCTACCAATTACTAGTAGAGTTGTCAAATCACCCTCCACATCACTGAACAATTATAAAGCACTAAGGATGTAGCAGACCATAACTTGATTGTTATTTATGCTATAAGTACACAACAACAAAAATCAAATTTGGTTACAAGCAATCACAAGTTTTTTACATAAGAAATTACGCCAGAGTATGGAGAATTTAATTTTGTCTCAAATTAACTTTAAGATCATGTATATCTTAGAAATTATTTAGTAATTTTTAACTTGCACATCACTAATTATAGCAATTCATTCTTTAAACCATTTCTAATCACTTATATATCTAAAATATTTAGCAATTTCTTTTGTTTAGAAAAATGTTCCAATATGCATATGTATCTTGGTTAATATAAAGTTTTCTCATAAGAAATTGGTTCATATTCTATGTGGCCTTGCTAATGAATTTGTTAATTAGCAATCACTCGTACATTCTTACCAATTACTAATAGAGTTGTCAAATCACCCTTCACATCACTTATCAATTGCTAAAACCCTAAGGATGTACAAGACCTGAACGTGATTGTTATTTATGCTGTAAGAAACACAACAGCAAAAATCAAAATTGGTTACAAGCAATCACAAGTTTTTTACATAAGAAACTATGCGAGAGTATGGAGAATTTAATTTTGTTTCAAATGGACTTTAAGATCATGTATATCTTAGAAATTATTTAGTAATTTTTAACTTGCACATCACTAATTATAGCAATTCATTCTTTAAACCATTTCTAATCACTTACATCTCTAAAATATTTAACAATTTCTTATGTTTAGAAAAACGTTCCAATATGCTTATTTATCATGGTTAATATAAAGTTTTCTCAAAGGAAATTAGTTCATATTCTATGTGGCTTTGCTAATGAATTTGTTAATAGCAATCACTCTTACATTCCTACCAATTACTAGTAGAGTTGTCAAATCACCCTCCACATCACTGAACAATTATAAAGCACTAAGGATGTAGCAGACCATAACATGATTGTTATTTATGCTATAAGTACACAACAACAAAAATCAAATTTGGTTACAAGCAATCACAAGTTTTTTACATAAGAAATTATGCCGGAGTATGGAGAATTTAATTTTGTCTCAAATTAACTTTAAGATCATGTATATCTTAGAAATTATTTAGTAATTTTTAACTTTCACATCACTAATTATAGAAATTCATTCTTTAAACCATTTCTAATCACTTACATCTCTAATATATTTAGCAATTTCTTATGTTTAGGAAAAAAGTTCCAATATGCCTATGTATCTTGGTTAATATAAAGTTTTCTCATACGAAATTGGATCATATTCTATGTGGTCTTGCTAATTAATTTGTTAATTAACAATCACTCTTACATTCCTGCCAATTACTAATAGAGTTGTCAAATCACCCTCCACATCACTTAACAATTATAAAGCACTAAGGATGTACCAGACCTGAACATGATTGTTATTTATGAAGTACACAATAACGAAAATCAAATTTGGTTACAAGCAATCACAAGGTTTTTACATAAGAAATTATGCCAGAATATGGAGAATTTAATTTTGTTTGAAATGGTCTTTAAGATCATGTATATCTTAGAATTGATTTAGTAATTTTTAACTTTCTCATCACTAATTGTAGCAATTCATTCTTTTAAAAATTTCTAATCACTTACATCTCTAAAATTTTTAGCAATTTCTTATGTTTACAAAAAACATTCCAATATGCTTATATATCATGGTTAATATAAAGTTTTCTCATAAGAAATTGGTTCATATTCTATGTGGCCTTGCTAATGAATTTGTTAATTAGCAATCACTCTTACATTCTTCCAAATTACTAATCGAATTGTCAAATCACCCTTCACATCACTTATCAATTGCTAAAACCGTAAGGATGCACAAGACCTGAACGTGATTGTTATTTATGCTGTAAGTACACAGTAATAAAAATCAAATTTGGTTACAAGCAATCAAAAGGCTTTTACATAAGAAACTATGCCAGAATATGGAGAATTTAATTTTGTTTCAAATGGTCTTTAAGATTATGTATATCTTAGAAATTATTTAGTAATTTTTAACTTTCACATCACTAATTATAGCAATTCATTCTTTAAACCATTTCTAATCACTTACATCTCAAAAATATTTAGCAATTTCTTATGTTTAGAAAAACGTTACAATATGCTTATTTATCATGGTTAATATAAAGTTTTCTCATAGGAAATTGGTTCATATTCTATGTGGCTTTGCAAATGAATTTTTTAAATAACAATCACTCTTACATTCCTACCAATTACTAATAGAGTTGTCTAATCACCCTCCACATCACTTAACAATTATAAAGCACTAAGGATATACAAGAGCTGAACATGATTGTTATTTATGCTATAAGTACACAACAACAAAAATTAAAATTGGTTACAAACAATCACAAGGTTTTTACATAAGAAACTATGCCAGAATATGGAGAAATTAATTTTATTTCAAATGGACTTTAAGGTCATGTATATCTTAGAAATTATTTAGTAATTTTTAACTTTCACATCACTAATTATAGAAATTCATTCTTTAAACCATTTCTAATCACTTATATATCTAAAATATTTAGCAATTTCTTTTGTTTAGAAAAATGTTCCAATATGCATATGTATCTTGGTTAATATAAAGTTTTCTCAAAGGAAATTAGTTCATATTCTATGTGGCTTTGCTAATGAATTTGTTAATAGCAATCACTCTTACATTCCTACCAATTACTAGTAGAGTTGTCAAATCACCCTCCACATCACTGAACAATTATAAAGCACTAAGGATGTAGCAGACCATAACTTGATTGTTATTTATGCTATAAGTACACAACAACAAAAATCAAATTTGGTTACAAGCAATCACAAGTTTTTTACATAAGAAATTACGCCAGAGTATGGAGAATTTAATTTTGTCTCAAATTAACTTTAAGATCATGTATATCTTAGAAATTATTTAGTAATTTTTAACTTGCACATCACTAATTATAGCAATTCATTCTTTAAACCATTTCTAATCACTTATATATCTAAAATATTTAGCAATTTCTTTTGTTTAGAAAAATGTTCCAATATGCATATGTATCTTGGTTAATATAAAGTTTTCTCATAAGAAATTGGTTCATATTCTATGTGGCCTTGCTAATGAATTTGTTAATTAGCAATCACTCGTACATTCTTACCAATTACTAATAGAGTTGTCAAATCACCCTTCACATCACTTATCAATTGCTAAAACCCTAAGGATGTACAAGACCCGAACGTGATTGTTATTTATGCTTTGTAAGAAACACAACAGCAAAAATCAAAATTGGTTACAAGCAATCACAAGTTTTTTACATAAGAAACTATGCGAGAGTATGGAGAATTTAATTTTGTTTCAAATGGACTTTAAGATCATGTATATCTTAGAAATTATTTAGTAATTTTTAACTTGCACATCACTAATTATAGCAATTCATTCTTTAAACCATTTCTAATCACTTACATCTCTAAAATATTTAACAATTTCTTATGTTTAGAAAAACGTTCCAATATGCTTATTTATCATGGTTAATATAAAGTTTTCTCAAAGGAAATTAGTTCATATTCTATGTGGCTTTGCTAATGAATTTGTTAATAGCAATCACTCTTACATTCCTACCAATTACTAGTAGAGTTGTCAAATCACCCTCCACATCACTGAACAATTATAAAGCACTAAGGATGTAGCAGACCATAACATGATTGTTATTTATGCTATAAGTACACAACAACAAAAATCAAATTTGGTTACAAGCAATCACAAGTTTTTTACATAAGAAATTATGCCAGAGTATGGAGAATTTAATTTTGTCTCAAATTAACTTTAAGATCATGTATATCTTAGAAATTATTTAGTAATTTTTAACTTTCACATCACTAATTATAGAAATTCATTCTTTAAACCATTTCTAATCACTTACATCTCTAATATATTTAGCAATTTCTTATGTTTAGGAAAAAAGTTCCAATATGCCTATGTATCTTGGTTAATATAAAGTTTTCTCATACGAAATTGGATCATATTCTATGTGGTCTTGCTAATTAATTTGTTAATTAACAATCACTCTTACATTCCTGCCAATTACTAATAGAGTTGTCAAATCACCCTCCACATCACTTAACAATTATAAAGCACTAAGGATGTACCAGACCTGAACATGATTGTTATTTATGAAGTACACAATAACGAAAATCAAATTTGGTTACAAGCAATCACAAGGTTTTTACATAAGAAATTATGCCAGAATATGGAGAATTTAATTTTGTTTGAAATGGTCTTTAAGATCATGTATATCTTAGAATTGATTTAGTAATTTTTAACTTTCTCATCACTAATTGTAGCAATTCATTCTTTTAAAAATTTCTAATCACTTACATCTCTAAAATTTTTAGCAATTTCTTATGTTTACAAAAAACATTCCAATATGCTTATATATCATGGTTAATATAAAGTTTTCTCATAAGAAATTGGTTCATATTCTATGTGGCCTTGCTAATGAATTTGTTAATTAGCAATCACTCTTACATTCTTCCAAATTACTAATCGAATTGTCAAATCACCCTTCACATCACTTATCAATTGCTAAAACCGTAAGGATGCACAAGACCTGAACGTGATTGTTATTTATGCTGTAAGTACACAGTAATAAAAATCAAATTTGGTTACAAGCAATCAAAAGGCTTTTACATAAGAAACTATGCCAGAATATGGAGAATTTAATTTTGTTTCAAATGGTCTTTAAGATTATGTATATCTTAGAAATTATTTAGTAATTTTTAACTTTCACATCACTAATTATAGCAATTCATTCTTTAAACCATTTCTAATCACTTACATCTCAAAAATATTTAGCAATTTCTTATGTTTAGAAAAACGTTACAATATGCTTATTTATCATGGTTAATATAAAGTTTTCTCATAGGAAATTGGTTCATATTCTATGTGGCTTTGCAAATGAATTTTTTAAATAACAATCACTCTTACATTCCTACCAATTACTAATAGAGTTGTCTAATCACCCTCCACATCACTTAACAATTATAAAGCACTAAGGATATACAAGAGCTGAACATGATTGTTATTTATGCTATAAGTACACAACAACAAAAATTAAAATTGGTTACAAACAATCACAAGGTTTTTACATAAGAAACTATGCCAGAATATGGAGAAATTAATTTTATTTCAAATGGACTTTAAGGTCATGTATATCTTAGAAATTATTTAGTAATTTTTAACTTTCACATCACTAATTATAGAAATTCATTCTTTAAACCATTTCTAATCACTTATATATCTAAAATATTTAGCAATTTCTTTTGTTTAGAAAAATGTTCCAATATGCATATGTATCTTGGTTAATATAAAGTTTTCTCAAAGGAAATTAGTTCATATTCTATGTGGCTTTGCTAATGAATTTGTTAATAGCAATCACTCTTACATTCCTACCAATTACTAGTAGAGTTGTCAAATCACCCTCCACATCACCGAACAATTATAAAGCACTAAGGATGTAGCAGACCATAACTTGATTGTTATTTATGCTATAAGTACACAACAACAAAAATCAAATTTGGTTACAAGCAATCACAAGTTTTTTACATAAGAAATTACGCCAGAGTATGGAGAATTTAATTTTGTCTCAAATTAACTTTAAGATCATGTATATCTTAGAAATTATTTAGTAATTTTTAACTTGCACATCACTAATTATAGCAATTCATTCTTTAAACCATTTCTAATCACTTACATCTCTAAAATATTTAGCAATTTCTTATGTTTAGAAAAACGTTCCAATATGCTTATTTATCATGGTTACTATAAAGTTTTCTCATAGGAAATTGGTTCATATTCTATGTGGCTTTGCAAATGAATTTTTAAATAGCAATCACTCTTACATTCCTACCAATTACTAGTAGAGTTGTCAAATCACCCTCCACAGCACTTAACAATTATAAAGCACTAAGGATGTACCAGACCATAACATGATTGTTATTTATGCTATAAGTACACAACAACAAAAATCAAATTTGGTTACAAGCAATCACAAGGATTTAACATAGGAAACTATGCCAGAATATGGAGAATTTAATTTTGTTTCAAATGGTCTTTAAGATCATGTATATCTTAGAAATTATTTAGTAATTTTTAACTTCCACATCACTAATTATAGCAATTCATTATTTAAACCATTTCTAATCACTTACATCTCTAAAATATTTAACAATTTCTTATGTTTAGAAAAACGTTCCAATATGCTTATTTATTATGGTTAATATAAAGTTTTCTCAAAGGAAATTAGTTCATATTCTATGTGGCTTTGCTAATGAATTTGTTAATAGCAATCACTCTTACATTCCTACAAATTACTAGTAGAGTTGTCAAATCACCCTCCACATCACTGAACAATTATAAAGCACTAAGGATGTAGCAGACCATAACATGATTGTTATTTATGCTATAAGTACACAACAACAAAAATCAAATTTGGTTACAAGCAATCACTCTTACATTCCTACCAATTACTAGTAGAGTTGTCAAATCACCCTCCACATCACTGAACAATTATAAAGCACTAAGGATGTAGCAGACCATAACATGATTGTTATTTATGCTATAAGTACACAACAACAAAAATCAGATTTGGTTACAAGCAATCAAATTTTTTACATAAAAAAATATACGAGAATATGGAGAATTTAATTTTGTTTCAAATGGTCTTTAAGATCATGTATATCTTAGAAATTATTTAGTAATTTTTAACTTTCACATCACTAATTATAGAAATTCATTCTTTAAACCATTTCTAATCACTTAAATCTCTAAAATATTTAGCAATTTCTTATGTTTAGAAAAACGTTCCAATATGCTTATTTATCATGGTTACTATAAAGTTTTCTCATAGGAAATTGGTTCATATTATATGTGGCTTTGCAAATGAATTTTTTAAATAGCAATCACTCTTACATTCCTACCAATTACTAGTAGAGTTATCAAATCACCCTCCACAGCACTTAACAATTATAAAGCACTAAGGATGTACCAGACCATAACATGATTGTTATTTATGCTATAAGTACACAACAACAAAAATCAAATTTGGTTACAAGCAATTACAAGGATTTAACATAAGAAACTATGCCAGAATATGGAGAATTTAATTTTGTTTCAAATGGTCTTTAAGATCATGTATATCTTAGAAATTATTTAGTAATTTTTAACTTTCACATCACTAATTATAGAAATTCATTCTTTAAACCATTTCTAATCACTTACATCTCTAAAATATTTAACAATTTCTTATGTTTAGAAAAACGTTCCAATATGCTTATTTATTATGGTTAATATAAAGTTTTCTCAAAGGAAATTAGTTCATATTCTATGTGGCTTTGCTAATGAATTTGTTAATAGCAATCACTCTTACATTCCTACCAATTACTAGTAGAGTTGTCAAATCACCCTCCACATCACTGAACAATTATAAAGCACTAAGGATGTACCAGACCATAACATGATTGTTATTTATGCTATAAGTACACAACAACAAAAATCAAATTTGGTTACAAGCAATCACAAGTTTTTTACATAAGAAACTATGCCAGAATATGGAGAATTTAATTTTGTTTCAAATGGTCTTTAAGATCATGTATATCTTAGAAATTATTTAGTAATTTTTAACTTTCACATCACTAATTATAGAAATTCATTCTTTAAACCATTTCTAATCACTTACATCTCTAAAATATTTAGCAATTTCTTATGTTTAGAAAAACGTTCCAATATGCTTATTTATCATGGTTACTATAAAGTTTTCTCATAGGAAATTGGTTCATATTCTATGTGGCTTTGCAAATGAATTTTTTAAATAGCAATCACTCTTACATTCCTACCAATTACTTGTAGAGTTGTCAAATCACCCTCCACAGCACTTAACAATTATAAAGCACTAAGGATGTACCAGACCATAATATGTTTGTTATTTATGCTATAAGTACACAACAACAAAAATCAAATTTGGTTCCAAGCATTCACAAGTTTTTTACATAAGAAACTATGCCAGAATATGGAGAATTTAATTTTGTTTCAAATGGTCTTTAAGATCATGTATATCTTAGAAATTATTTAGTAATTTTTAACTTTCACATCACTAATTATAGAAATTCATTCTTTAAACCATTTCTAATCACTTACATCTCTAAAATATTTAGCAATTTCTTATGTTTAGAAAAACGTTCCAATATGCTTATTTATCATGGTTACTATAAAGTTTTCTCATAGGAAATTGGTTCATATTCTATGTGGCTTTGCAAATGAATTTTTTAAATAGCAATCACTCTTACATTCCTACCAATTACTTGTAGAGTTGTCAAATCACCCTCCACAGCACTTAACAATTATAAAGCACTAAGGATGTACCAGACCATAATATGTTTGTTATTTATGCTATAAGTACACAACAACAAAAATCAAATTTGGTTACAAGCATTCACAAGTTTTTTACATAAGAAACTATGCCAGAATATGGAGAATTTAATTTTGTTTCAAATGGTTTTTAAGATCATGTACATCTTAGAAATTATTTAGTCTTTTTAACTTTCACATCACTAATGATAGCAATTCATTCTTTAAACCATTTCTAATCAGTTACATCTCTAAAATATTTAGCAATTTCTTATGTTTAGAAAAACGTTCCAATATGCTTATTTATCATGGTTACTATAAAGTTTTCTCATAGGAAATTGGTTCATATTCTATGTGGCTTTGCAAATGAATTTTTTAAATAGCAATCACTCTTACATTCCTACCAATTACTAGTAGAGTTGTCAAATCACCCTCCACAGCACTTAACAATTATAAAGCACTAAGGATGTACCAGACCATAACATGATTGTTATTTATGCTATAAGTACACAACAACAAAAATCAAATTTGGTTACAAGCAATCACAAGTTTTTTACATAAGAAACTATGCCGAATATGGAGAATTTAATTTTGTTTCAAATGGTCTTTAAGATCATGTATATCTTAGAAATTATTTAGTAATTTTTAACTTTCACATCACTAATTATAGAAATTCATTCTTTAAACCATTTCTAATCACTTACATCTCTAAAATATTTAGCAATTTCTTATGTTTAGAAAAACGTTCCAATATGCTTATTTATCATGGTTACTATAAAGTTTTCTCATAGGAAATTGGTTCATATTCTATGTGGCTTTGCAAATGAATTTTTTAAATAGCAATCACTCTTACATTCCTACCAATTACTAGTAGAGTTGTCAAATCACCCTCCACATCACTTAACAATTATAAAGCACTAAGGATGTACCGGACCATAACATGATTGTTATTTATGCTATAAGTACACAACAACAAAAATCAAATTTGGTTACAAGCAATCACAAGTTTTTTACATAAGAAACTATGCCGAATATGGAGAATTTAATTTTGTTTCAAATGGTCTTTAAGATCATGTATATCTTAGAAATTATTTAGTAATTTTTAACTTTCACATCACTAATTATAGCAATTCATTCTTTAAACCATTTCTAATCACTTACATCTCTAAAATATTTAGCAATTTCTTATGTTTAGAAAAACGTTCCAATATGCTTATTTATCATGGTTAATATAAAGTTTTCTCATAGGAAATTGGTTCATATTCTATGTGGCTTTGCAAATGAATTTTTTAAATAGCAATCACTCTTACATTCCTACCAATTACTAGTAGAGTTGTCAAATCACCCTCCACATCACTTAACAATTATAAAGCACTAAGGATGTACCAGACCATAACATGATTGTTATTTATGCTATAAGTACACAACAACAAAAATCAAATTTGGTTACAAGCAATCACAAGTTTTTTACATAAGAAACTATGCCGAATATGGAGAATTTAATTTTGTTTCAAATGGTCTTTAAGATCATGTATATCTTAGAAATTATTTAGTAATTTTTAACTTTCACATCACTAATTATAGCAATTCATTCTTTAAACCATTTCTAATCACTTACATCTCTAAAATATTTAGCAATTTCTTATGTTTAGAAAAACGTTCCAATATGCTTATTTATCATGGTTAATATAAAGTTTTCTCATAGGAAATTGGTTCATATTCTATGTGGCTTTGCAAATGAATTTTTTAAATAGCAATCACTCTTACATTCCTACCAATTACTAGTAGAGTTGTCAAATCACCCTCCACATCACTTAACAATTATAAAGCACTAAGGATGTACCAGACCATAACATGATTGTTATTTATGCTATAAGTACACAACAACAAAAATCAAATTTGGTTACAAGCAATCACAAGTTTTTTACATAAGAAACTATGCCAGAATATGGAGAATTTAATTTTGTTTCAAATGGTCTTTAAGATCATGTATATCTTAGAAATTATTTAGTAATTTTTAACTTTCACATCACTAATTATAGCAATTCATTCTTTAAACCATTTCTAATCACTTACATCTCTAAAATATTTAGCAATTTCTTATGTTTAGAAAAACGTTCCAATATGCTTATTTATCATGGTTAATATAAAGTTTTCTCATAGGAAATTGGTTCATATTCTATGTGGCTTTGCAAATGAATTTTTTAAATAGCAATCACTCTTACATTCCTACCAATTACTAGTAGAGTTGTCAAATCACCCTCCACATCACTTAACAATTATAAAGCACTAAGGATGTACAAGACCGAACATGATTGTTATTTATGCTATAAGTACACAACAACAAAAATCAAATTTGGTTACAAGCAATCACAAGTTTTTTACATAAGAAACTATGCCGAATATGGAGAATTTAATTTTGTTTCAAATGGTCTTTAAGATCATGTATATCTTAGAAATTATTTAGTAATTTTTAACTTTCACATCACTAATTATAGCAATTCATTCTTTAAACCATTTCTAATCACTTACATCTCTAAAATATTTAGCAATTTCTTATGTTTAGAAAAACGTTCCAATATGCTTATTTATCATGGTTAATATAAAGTTTTCTCATAGGAAATTGGTTCATATTCTATGTGGCTTTGCAAATGAATTTTTTAAATAGCAATCACTCTTACATTCCTACCAATTACTAGTAGAGTTGTCAAATCACCCTCCACATCACTTAACAATTATAAAGCACTAAGGATGTACCGGACCATAACATGATTGTTATTTATGCTATAAGTACACAACAACAAAAATCAAATTTGGTTACAAGCAATCACAAGTTTTTTACATAAGAAACTATGCCGAATATGGAGAATTTAATTTTGTTTCAAATGGTCTTTAAGATCATGTATATCTTAGAAATTATTTAGTAATTTTTAACTTTCACATCACTAATTATAGCAATTCATTCTTTAAACCATTTCTAATCACTTACATCTCTAAAATATTTAGCAATTTCTTATGTTTAGAAAAACGTTCCAATATGCTTATTTATCATGGTTAATATAAAGTTTTCTCATAGGAAATTGGTTCATATTCTATGTGGCTTTGCAAATGAATTTTTTAAATAGCAATCACTCTTACATTCCTACCAATTACTAGTAGAGTTGTCAAATCACCCTCCACATCACTTAACAATTATAAAGCACTAAGGATGTACCAGACCATAACATGATTGTTATTTATGCTATAAGTACACAACAACAAAAATCAAATTTGGTTACAAGCAATCACAAGTTTTTTACATAAGAAACTATGCCAGAATATGGAGAATTTAATTTTGTTTCAAATGGTCTTTAAGATCATGTATATCTTAGAAATTATTTAGTAATTTTTAACTTTCACATCACTAATTATAGCAATTCATTCTTTAAACCATTTCTAATCACTTACATCTCTAAAATATTTAGCAATTTCTTATGTTTAGAAAAACGTTCCAATATGCTTATTTATCATGGTTAATATAAAGTTTTCTCATAGGAAATTGGTTCATATTCTATGTGGCTTTGCAAATGAATTTTTTAAATAGCAATCACTCTTACATTCCTACCAATTACTAGTAGAGTTGTCAAATCACCCTCCACATCACTTAACAATTATAAAGCACTAAGGATGTACAAGACCGAACGTGATTGTTATTTATGCTTGTAAGTACACAACAACAAAAATCAAATTTGGTTACAAGCAATCACAAGTTTTTTACATAAGAAACTATGCCAGAATATGGAGAATTTAATTTTGTTTCAAATGGTCTTTAAGATCATGTATATCTTAGAAATTATTTAGTAATTTTTAACTTTCACATCACTAATTATAGCAATTCATTCTTTAAACCATTTCTAATCACTTACATCTCTAAAATATTTAGCAATTTCTTATGTTTAGAAAAACGTTCCAATATGCTTATTTATCATGGTTAATATAAAGTTTTCTCATAGGAAATTGGTTCATATTCTATGTGGCTTTGCAAATGAATTTTTTTTATTAGCAATCACTCTTACATTCCTACCAATTACTAATAGAGTTGTCAAATCACCCTCCACATCACTTAAAAATTATAAAGCACTAAGGATGTACAAGACCTGAACGTGATTGTTATTTATGTTGTAAGTACACAATAACAAAAATCAAATTTGGTTACAAGCAATCACATGTTTTTTACATAAGAAACTATGCCAGAATATGGAGAATTTAATTTTGTTTCAAATGGTCTTTAAGATCATGTATATCTTAGAAATTATTTAGTAATTTTTAACTTTCACATCACTAATTATAGCAATTCATTCTTTAAACCATTTCTAATCACTTACATCTCTAAAATATTTAGCAATTTCTTATGTTTAGAAAAACGTTCCAATATGCTTATTTATCATGGTTAATATAAAGTTTTCTCATAGGAAATTGGTTCATATTCTATGTGGCTTTGCAAATGAATTTTTTAAATAGCAATCACTCTTACATTCCTACCAATTACTAGTAGAGTTGTCAAATCACCCTCCACATCACTTAACAATTATAAAGCACTAAGGATGTACAAGACCTGAACATGATTGTTATTTATGCTATAAGTACACAACAACAAAAATCAAATTTGGTTACAAGCAATCACAAGTTTTTTACATAAGAAACTATGCCAGAATATGGAGAATTTAATTTTGTTTCAAATGGTCTTTAAGATCATGTATATCTTAGAAATTATTTAGTAATTTTTAACTTTCACATCACTAATTATAGCAATTCATTCTTTAAACCATTTCTAATCACTTACATCTCTAAAATATTTAGCAATTTCTTATGTTTAGAAAAACGTTCCAATATGCTTATTTATCATGGTTAATATAAAGTTTTCTCATAGGAAATTGGTTCATATTCTATGTGGCTTTGCAAATGAATTTTTTAAATAGCAATCACTCTTACATTCCTACCAATTACTAGTAGAGTTGTCAAATCACCCTCCACATCACTTAACAATTATAAAGCACTAAGGATGTACCAGACCATGAACATGATTGTTATTTATGCTATAAGTACACAACAACAAAAATCAAATTTGGTTACAAGAAATCACAAGTTTTTTACATAAGAAACTATGCCAGAATATGGAGAATTTAATTTTGTTTCAAATGGTCTTTAAGATCATGTATATCTTAGAAATTATTTAGTAATTTTTAACTTTCACATCACTAATTATAGCAATTCATTCTTTAAACCATTTCTAATCACTTACATCTCTAAAATATTTAGCAATTTCTTATGTTTAGAAAAACGTTCCAATATGCTTATTTATCATGGTTAATATAAAGTTTTCTCATAGGAAATTGGTTCATGTTCTATGTGGCTTTGCAAATGAATTTTTTTATTAGCAATCACTCTTACATTCCAACCAATTACTAGTAGAGTTGTCAAATCACCCTCCACATCACTTAACAATTATAAAGCACTAAGGATGTACAAGACCTGAACGATGATTGTTATTTATGTTGTAAGTACACAATAACAAAAATCAAATTTGGTTACAAGCAATCACAAGTTTTTTACATAAGAAACTATGCCAGAATATGGAGAATTTAATTTTGTTTCAAATGGTCTTTAAGATCACATATATCTTAGAAATTATTTAGTAATTTTTAACTTGCACATCACTAATTATAGCAATTCATTCTTTAAACCATTTCTAATCACTTACATCTCTAAAATATTTAGCAATTTCTTATGTTTAGAAAAACGTTCCAATATGCTTATTTATCATGGTTAATATAAAGTTTTCTCATAGGAAATTGGTTCATATTCTATGTGGCTTTGCAAATGAATTTTTTAAATAGCAATCACTCTTACATTCCTACCAATTACTAGTAGAGTTGTCAAATCACCCTCCACAGCACTTAACAATTATAAAGCACTAAGGATGTACCGGACACGAACATGATTGTTATTTATGCTATAAGTACACAACAACAAAAATCAAATTTGGTTACAAGCAATCACAAGTTTTTTACATAAGAAACTATGCCAGAATATGGAGAATTTAATTTTGTTTCAAATGGTCTTTAAGATCATGTATATCTTAGAAATTATTTAGTAATTTTTAACTTTCACATCACTAATTATAGCAATTCATTCTTTAAACCATTTCTAATCACTTACATCTCTAAAATATTTAGCAATTTCTTATATTTAGAAAAACGTTCCAATATGCTTATTTATCATGGTTAATATAAAAGTTTTCTCATAGGAAATTGGTTCATATTCTATGTGGCTTTGCAAATGAATTTTTTAATTAGCAAACACTCTTACATTCCTACCAATTATTAGTAGAGTTGTCAAATCACCCTCCACATCACTTAACAATTATAAAGCACTAAGGATGTACCAGACCATAACATGATTGTTATTTATGCTATAAGTACACAACAACAAAAATCAAATTTGGTTACAAGCAATCACAAGTTTTTTACATAAGAAACTATGCCAGAATATGGAGAATTTAATTTTGTTTCAAATGGTCTTTAAGATCATGTATATCTTAGAAATTATTTAGTAATTTTTAACTTTCACATCACTAATTATAGAAATTCATTCTTTAAATCATTTCTAATCACTTACATCTCTAAAATATTTAGCAATTTCTTATGTTTAGAAAAACATTCCAATATCATTATTATTATTGATAATGATAAGGTTTTTGTTTGGAAATTGGATTCTAGTTCATGTTGCCTTGCGAATTAAATTTTAATTAGAAACCCCCTTTACATTCCTACCAATTGCTTGAAGGTTTCTAAATCCCCCCCCCAAGGACTTAAAAATTATAAAGCACTAAGTGCCATAATATTTTTTATTTATCTTTTTAATACACAACATTAAAAATCAAATTTGGTTACAAGATTCACAATTTTACATAAGAAACTATCCTTGAGAATATGGAGAATTTAATTTTTTTCAAATGTTTTTAAGTCATTACATCTTAAGAAATTATTTAGTCTTTTAACTTTCACTCACTAATTATAGCAATTCATTCTTTTACAAGCCATTTCTATCACTTACATCTCTAAAATATTTAGCAATTTCATATTTTTAGAAAAGCTTCCAATATCTTATTTATCATGTTAATATGAGGTTTCTCTAGGAATTGTTCTTTCTATATTGCTTTGCAAATAATTTTTTAATTGCAACACTCTTACTTCCTCCATTATTATATTTTAATCCCCTCCCCTTAATTATAACATATGGATGTACAAGACCACAACGATATTGTTATTTATGTTGTAAGTACACAATAACAAAAATCAAATTTGGTTACAAGCAATCACAAGGTTTTTACATAAGAAACTATACCGTAATATGGAGAATTTAATTTTGTTTCAAATGGTCTTTAAGATCACATATATCTTAGAAATTATTTAGTAATTTTTAACTTGCACATCACTAATTATAGCAATTCATTCTTTAAACCATTTCTAATCACTTACATCTCTAAAATATTTAGCAATTTCTTATGTTTAGAAAAACGTTCCAATATGCTTATTTATCATGGTTAATATAAAGTTTTCTAAAGATAGGAAATTGGTTCATATTCTTTGTGGCTTTGCAAATGAATTTTTTAAATAGCAATCACTCTTACATTCCTACCAATTACTAGTAGAGTTGTTAAATCACCCTCCACAGCACTTAAAAATTATAAAGCACTAAGGATGTACAAGACCTGAACGTGATTGTTATTTATGTTGTAAGTACACAATAACAAAAATCAAATTTGGTTACAAGCAATCACAAGTTTTTTACATAAGAAACTATGCCAGAATATGGAGAATTTAATTTTGTTTCAAATGGTCTTTAAGATCATGTATATCTTAGAAATTATTTAGTAATTTTTAACTTTCACATCACTAATTATAGCAATTCATTCTTTAAACCATTTCTAATCACTTACATCTCTAAAATATTTAGCAATTTCTTATGTTTAGAAAAACGTTCCAATATGCTTATTTATCATGGTTAATATAAAGTTTTCTCATAGAAAATTGGTTCATATTCTATGTGGCTTTGCAAATGAATTTTTTAAATAGCAATCACTCTTACATTCCTACCAATTACTAGTAGAGTTGTCAAATCACCCTCCACATCACTTAACAATTATAAAGCACTAAGGATG
>JAUJYP020001022.1:0-50244 GCA_030674075.2 Linum usitatissimum | reverse complement strand
AAATTTGTAAATTTCCAAAGGGAACACCTATGGAAATGAACCATTTTGACATGAAAATTGCAAATTTTCAAATCGATTAGTATTTGACATGCATGTTGGAAATAACTTAGAGGCTAAGTTTCATCATAATGACCCCCAAAATAATTGGATTATGAATTTTAAAATCATATTAACTTGATATTGTTTTATCATGTGAAGAAATATTATCTAACTTCATGTACCTATTATTTGAAGGGCTTAACATGGTGAAACCTCAATTTTTAGCCATTGGCAACATACACGTCAAATATTAGCCCATTTAAAAACTTCTAATTTTCACTTCAAATTTGTAAATTTCCAAAGGGAACACCTATGGAAATGAACCATTTTGACATGAAAATTGCAAATTTTCAAATCGATTAGTATTTGACATGCATGTTGGAAATAACTTAGAGGCTAAGTTTCATCATAATGACCCCCTAAAATAATTGGATTATGAATTTTAAAATCATATTAACTTGATATTGTTTTATCATGTGAAGAAATATTATCTAACTTCATGTACCTATTATTTGAAGGGCTTAACATGGTGAAACCTCAATTTTTAGCCATTGCCAACATACACGTCAAATATTAGCCCATTTAAAAACTTCTAATTTTCACTTCAAATTTGTAAATTTCCAAAGGGAACACCTATGGAAATGAACCATTTTGACATGAAAATTGCAAATTTTCAAATCGATTAGTATTTGACATGCATGTTGGAAATAACTTAGAGGCTAAGTTTCATCATAATGACCCCCTAAAATAATTGGATTATGAATTTTAAAATCATATTAACTTGATATTGTTTTATCATGTGAAGAAATATTATCTAACTTCATGTACCTATTATTTGAAGGGCTTAACATGGTGAAACCTCAATTTTTAGCCATTGGCAACATACACGTCAAATATTAGCCCATTTAAAAACTTCTAATTTTCACCTCAAAATTTGTAAATTTCCAAAGGGAACACCTATGGAAATGAACCATTTTGACATGAAAATTGCAAATTTTCAAATCGATTAGTATTTGACATGCATGTTGGAAATAACTTAGAGGCTAAGTTTCATCATAATGACCCCGTAAAATAATTGGATTATGAATTTTAAAATCATATTAATTTGATATTGTTTTATCATGTGAAGAATTATTATCTAACTTCATGTACCTATTATTTGAAGGGCTTAACATGGTGAATCTCAATTTTTAGCCATTACCATACACGTCAAATATTAGCCCATTTAAAAACTTCTAATTTTCACTTCAAATTTGTAAATTTCCAAAGGGAACACCTATGGAAATGAACCATTTTGACATGAAAATTGCAAATTTTCAAATCGATTAGTATTTGACATGCATGTTGGAAATAACTTAGAGGCTAAGTTTCATCATAATGACCCCCTAAAATAATTGGATTATGAATTTTAAAATCATATTAACTTGATATTGTTTTATCATGTGAAGAAATATTATCTAACTTCATGTACCTATTATTTGAAGGGCTTAACATGGTGAAACCTCAATTTTTAGCCATTGCCAACATACACGTCAAATATTAGCCCATTTAAAAACTTCTAATTTTCACCTCAAATTTGTCAATTTCCAAAGGGAACACCTATGGAAATGAACCATTTTGACATGAAAATTGCAAATTTTCAAATCGATTAGTATTTGACATGCATGTTGGAAATAACTTAGAGGCTAAGTTTCATCATAATGACCCCCTAAAATAATTGGATTATGAATTTTAAAATCATATTAACTTGATATTGTTTTATCATGTGAAGAAATATTATCTAACTTCATGTACCTATTATTTGAAGGGCATAACATGGTGAAACCTCAATTTTTAGCCGTTGCTAACATACACGTCAAATATTAGCCCATTTAAAAACTTCTAATTTTCACCACAAATTTGTCAATTTCCAAAGGGAACACCTATGGAAATGAACCATTTTGACATGAAAATTGCAAATTTTCAAATCGATTAGTATTTGACATGCATGTTGGAAATAACTTAGAGGCTAAGTTTCATCATAATGACCCCCTAAAATAATTGGATTATGAATTTTAAAATCATATTAACTTGATATTGTTTTATCATGTGAAGAAATATTATCTAACTTCATGTACCTATTATTTGAAGGGCTTAACATGGTGAAACCTCAATTTTTAGCCATTGGCAACATACACGTCAAATATTAGCCCCTTTAAAAACTTCTAATTTTCACTTCAAATTTGTAAATTTCCAAAGGGAACACCTATGGAAATGAACCATTTTGACATGAAAATTGCAAATTTTCAAATCGATTAGTATTTGACATGCATGTTGGAAATAACTTAGAGGCTAAGTTTCATCATAATGACCCCCTAAAATAATTGGATTATGAATTTTAAAATCATATTAACTTGATATTGTTTTATCATGTGAAGAAATATTATCTAACTTCATGTACCTATTATTTGAAGGGCTTAACATGGTGAAACCTCAATTTTTAGCCATTGCCAACATACACGTCAAATATTAGCCCATTTAAAAACTTCTAATTTTCACCTCAAATTTGTCAATTTCCAAAGGGAACACCTATGGAAATGAACCATTTTGACATGAAAATTGCAAATTTTCAAATCGATTAGTATTTGACATGCATGTTGGAAATAACTTAGAGGCTAAGTTTCATCATAATGACCCCCTAAAATAATTGGATTATGAATTTTAAAATCATATTAACTTGATATTGTTTTATCATGTGAAGAAATATTATCTAACTTCATGTACCTATTATTTGAAGGGCTTAACATGGTGAAACCTCAATTTTTAGCCATTGGCAACATACACGTCAAATATTAGCCCATTTAAAAACTTCTAATTTTCACTTCAAATTTGTAAATTTCCAAAGGGAACACCTATGGAAATGAACCATTTTGACATGAAAATTGCAAATTTTCAAATCGATTAGTATTTGACATGCATGTTGGAAATAACTTAGAGGCTAAGTTTCATCATAATGACCCCCTAAAATAATTGGATTATGAATTTTAAAATCATATTAACTTGATATTGTTTTATCATGTGAAGAAATATTATCTAACTTCATGTACCTATTATTTGAAGGGCTTAACATGGTGAAACCTCAATTTTTAGCCATTGCCAACATACACGTCAAATATTAGCCCATTTAAAAACTTCTAATTTTCACCTCAAATTTGTAAATTTCCAAAGGGAACACCTATGGAAATGAACCATTTTGACATGAAAATTGCAAATTTTCAAATCGATTAGTATTTGACATGCATGTTGGAAATAACTTAGAGGCTAAGTTTCATCATAATGACCCCCTAAAATAATTGGATTATGAATTTTAAAATCATATTAACTTGATATTGTTTTATCATGTGAAGAAATATTATCTAACTTCATGTACCTATTATTTGAAGGGCTTAACATGGTGAAACCTCAATTTTTAGCCATTGCCAACATACACGTCAAATATTAGCCCATTTAAAAACTTCTAATTTTCACTTCAAATTTGTAAATTTCCAAAGGGAACACCTATGGAAATGAACCATTTTGACATGAAAATTGCAAATTTTCAAATCGATTAGTATTTGACATGCATGTTGGAAATAACTTAGAGGCTAAGTTTCATCATAATGACCCCCTAAAATAATTGGATTATGAATTTTAAAATCATATTAACTTGATATTGTTTTATCATGTGAAGAAATATTATCTAACTTCATGTACCTATTATTTGAAGGGCTTAACATGGTGAAACCTCAATTTTTAGCCGTTGCCAACATACACGTCAAATATTAGCCCATTTAAAAACTTCTAATTTTCACCACAAATTTGTCAATTTCCAAAGGGAACACCTATGGAAATGAACCATTTTGACATGAAAATTGCAAATTTTCAAATCGATTAGTATTTGACATGCATGTTGGAAATAACTTAGAGGCTAAGTTTCATCATAATGACCCCCTAAAATAATTGGATTATGAATTTTAAAATCATATTAACTCGATATTGTTTTATCATGTGAAGAAATATTATCTAACTTCATGTACCTATTATTTGAAGGGCTTAACATGGTGTAACCTCAATTTTTAGCCATTGGCAACATACACGTCAAATATTAGCCCCTTTAAAAACTTCTAATTTTCACTTCAAATTTGTAAATTTCCAAAGGGAACACCTATGGAAATGAACCATTTTGACATGAAAATTGCAAATTTTCAAATCGATTAGTATTTGACATGCATGTTGGAAATAACTTAGAGGCTAAGTTTCATCATAATGACCCCCTAAAATAATTGGATTATGAATTTTAAAATCATATTAACTTGATATTGTTTTATCATGTGAAGAAATATTATCTAACTTCATGTACCTATTATTTGAAGGGCTTAACATGGTGAAACCTCAATTTTTAGCCATTGCCAACATACACGTCAAATATTAGCCCATTTAAAAACTTCTAATTTTCACCTCAAATTTGTCAATTTCCAAAGGGAACACCTATGGAAATGAACCATTTTGACATGAAAATTGCAAATTTTCAAATCGATTAGTATTTGACATGCATGTTGGAAATAACTTAGAGGCTAAGTTTCATCATAATGACCCCCTAAAATAATTGGATTATGAATTTTAAAATCATATTAACTTGATATTGTTTTATCATGTGAAGAAATATTATCTAACTTCATGTACCTATTATTTGAAGGGCTTAACATGGTGAAACCTCAATTTTTAGCCATTGGCAACATACACGTCAAATATTAGCCCATTTAAAAACTTCTAATTTTCACTTCAAATTTGTAAATTTCCAAAGGGAACACCTATGGAAATGAACCATTTTGACATGAAAATTGCAAATTTTCAAATCGATTAGTATTTGACATGCATGTTGGAAATAACTTAGAGGCTAAGTTTCATCATAATGACCCCCTAAAATAATTGGATTATGAATTTTAAAATCATATTAACTTGATATTGTTTTATCATGTGAAGAAATATTATCTAACTTCATGTACCTATTATTTGAAGGGCTTAACATGGTGAAACCTCAATTTTTAGCCGTTGCCAACATACACGTCAAATATTAGCCCATTTAAAAACTTCTAATTTTCACCACAAATTTGTCAATTTCCAAAGGGAACACCTATGGAAATGAACCATTTTGACATGAAAATTGCAAATTTTCAAATCGATTAGTATTTGACATGCATGTTGGAAATAACTTAGAGGCTAAGTTTCATCATAATGACCCCCTAAAATAATTGGATTATGAATTTTAAAATCATATTAACTTGATATTGTTTTATCATGTGAAGAAATATTATCTAACTTCATGTACCTATTATTTGAAGGGCTTAACATGGTGAAACCTCAATTTTTAGCCATTGCCAACATACACGTCAAATATTAGCCCATTTAAAAACTTCTAATTTTCACTTCAAATTTGTAAATTTCCAAAGGGAACACCTATGGAAATGAACCATTTTGACATGAAAATTGCAAATTTTCAAATCGATTAGTATTTGACATGCATGTTGGAAATAACTTAGAGGCTAAGTTTCATCATAATGACCCCCTAAAATAATTGGATTATGAATTTTAAAATCATATTAACTTGATATTGTTTTATCATGTGAAGAAATATTATCTAACTTCATGTACCTATTATTTGAAGGGCTTAACATGGTGAAACCTCAATTTTTAGCCATTGCCAACATACACGTCAAATATTAGCCCATTTAAAAACTTCTAATTTTCACTTCAAATTTGTCAATTTCCAAAGGGAACACCTATGGAAATGAACCATTTTGACATGAAAATTGCAAATTTTCAAATCGATTAGTATTTGACATGCATGTTGGAAATAACTTAGAGGCTAAGTTTCATCATAATGACCCCCTAAAATAATTGGATTATGAATTTTAAAATCATATTAACTTGATATTGTTTTATCATGTGAAGAAATATTATCTAACTTCATGTACCTATTATTTGAAGGGCTTAACATGGTGAAACCTCAATTTTTAGCCATTGCCAACATACACGTCAAATATTAGCCCATTTAAAAACTTCTAATTTTCACTTCAAATTTGTAAATTTCCAAAGGGAACACCTATGGAAATGAACCATTTTGACATGAAAATTGCAAATTTTCAAATCGATTAGTATTTGACATGCATGTTGGAAATAACTTAGAGGCTAAGTTTCATCATAATGACCCCCTAAAATAATTGGATTATGAATTTTAAAATCATATTAACTTGATATTGTTTTATCATGTGAAGAAATATTATCTAACTTCATGTACCTATTATTTGAAGGGCTTAACATGGTGAAACCTCAATTTTTAGCCATTGCCAACATACACGTCAAATATTAGCCCATTTAAAAACTTCTAATTTTCACCTCAAATTTGTCAATTTCCAAAGGGAACACCTATGGAAATGAACCATTTTGACATGAAAATTGCAAATTTTCAAATCGATTAGTATTTGACATGCATGTTGGAAATAACTTAGAGGCTAAGTTTCATCATAATGACCCCCTAAAATAATTGGATTATGAATTTTAAAATCATATTAACTTGATATTGTTTTATCATGTGAAGAAATATTATCTAACTTCATGTACCTATTATTTGAAGGGCTTAACATGGTGAAACCTCAATTTTTAGCCATTGCCAACATACACGTCAAATATTAGCCCATTTAAAAACTTCTAATTTTCACTTCAAATTTGTAAATTTCCAAAGGGAACACCTATGGAAATGAACCATTTTGACATGAAAATTGCAAATTTTCAAATCGATTAGTATTTGACATGCATGTTGGAAATAACTTAGAGGCTAAGTTTCATCATAATGACCCCCTAAAATAATTGGATTATGAATTTTAAAATCATATTAACTTGATATTGTTTTATCATGTGAAGAAATATTATCTAACTTCATGTACCTATTATTTGAAGGGCTTAACATGGTGAAACCTCAATTTTTAGCCATTGCCAACATACACGTCAAATATTAGCCCATTTAAAAACTTCTAATTTTCACCTCAAATTTGTCAATTTCCAAAGGGAACACCTATAGAAATGAACCATTTTGACATGAAAATTGCAAATTTTCAAATCGATTAGTATTTGACATGCATGTTGGAAATAACTTAGAGGCTAAGTTTCATCATAATGACCCCCTAAAATAATTGGATTATGAATTTTAAAATCATATTAACTTGATATTGTTTTATCATGTGAAGAAATATTATCTAACTTCATGTACCTATTATTTGAAGGGCTTAACATGGTGAAACCTCAATTTTTAGCCATTGCCAACATACACGTCAAATATTAGCCCATTTAAAAACTTCTAATTTTCACTTCAAATTTGTAAATTTCCAAAGGGAACACCTATGGAAATGAACCATTTTGACATGAAAATTGCAAATTTTCAAATCGATTAGTATTTGACATGCATGTTGGAAATAACTTAGAGGCTAAGTTTCATCATAATGACCCCCTAAAATAATTGGATTATGAATTTTAAAATCATATTAACTTGATATTGTTTTATCATGTGAAGAAATATTATCTAACTTCATGTACCTATTATTTGAAGGGCTTAACATGGTGAAACCTCAATTTTTAGCCATTGCCAACATACACGTCAAATATTAGCCCATTTAAAAACTTCTAATTTTCACCTCAAATTTGTCAATTTCCAAAGGGAACACCTATGGAAATGAACCATTTTGACATGAAAATTGCAAATTTTCAAATCGATTAGTATTTGACATGCATGTTGGAAATAACTTAGAGGCTAAGTTTCATCATAATGACCCCCTAAAATAATTGGATTATGAATTTTAAAATCATATTAACTTGATATTGTTTTATCATGTGAAGAAATATTATCTAACTTCATGTACCTATTATTTGAAGGGCTTAACATGGTGAAACCTCAATTTTTAGCCATTGCCAACATACACGTCAAATATTAGCCCATTTAAAAACTTCTAATTTTCACTTCAAATTTGTAAATTTCCAAAGGGAACACCTATGGAAATGAACCATTTTGACATGAAAATTGCAAATTTTCAAATCGATTAGTATTTGACATGCATGTTGGAAATAACTTAGAGGCTAAGTTTCATCATAATGACCCCCTAAAATAATTGGATTATGAATTTTAAAATCATATTAACTTGATATTGTTTTATCATGTGAAGAAATATTATCTAACTTCATGTACCTATTATTTGAAGGGCTTAACATGGTGAAACCTCAATTTTTAGCCATTGCCAACATACACGTCAAATATTAGCCCATTTAAAAACTTCTAATTTTCACCTCAAATTTGTAAATTTCCAAAGGGAACACCTATGGAAATGAACCATTTTGACATGAAAATTGCAAATTTTCAAATCGATTAGTATTTGACATGCATGTTGGAAATAACTTAGAGGCTAAGTTTCATCATAATGACCCCCTAAAATAATTGGATTATGAATTTTAAAATCATATTAACTTGATATTGTTTTATCATGTGAAGAAATATTATCTAACTTCATGTACCTATTATTTGAAGGGCTTAACATGGTGAAACCTCAATTTTTAGCCATTGCCAACATACACGTCAAATATTAGCCCATTTAAAAACTTCTAATTTTCACCTTCAAATTTGTCAATTTCCAAAGGGAACACCTATGGAAATGAACCATTTTGACATGAAAATTGCAAATTTTCAAATCGATTAGTATTTGACATGCATGTTGGAAATAACTTAGAGGCTAAGTTTCATCATAATGACCCCCTAAAATAATTGGATTATGAATTTTAAAATCATATTAACTTGATATTGTTTTATCATGTGAAGAAATATTATCTAACTTCATGTACCTATTATTTGAAGGGCTTAACATGGTGAAACCTCAATTTTTAGCCATTGCCAACATACACGTCAAATATTAGCCCATTTAAAAACTTCTAATTTTCACTTCAAATTTGTAAATTTCCAAAGGGAACACCTATGGAAATGAACCATTTTGACATGAAAATTGCAAATTTTCAAATCGATTAGTATTTGACATGCATGTTGGAAATAACTTAGAGGCTAAGTTTCATCATAATGACCCCCTAAAATAATTGGATTATGAATTTTAAAATCATATTAACTTGATATTGTTTTATCATGTGAAGAAATATTATCTAACTTCATGTACCTATTATTTGAAGGGCTTAACATGGTGAAACCTCAATTTTTAGCCATTGCCAACATACACGTCAAATATTAGCCCATTTAAAAACTTCTAATTTTCACCTCAAATTTGTCAATTTCCAAAGGGAACACCTATGGAAATGAACCATTTTGACATGAAAATTGCAAATTTTCAAATCGATTAGTATTTGACATGCATGTTGGAAATAACTTAGAGGCTAAGTTTCATCATAATGACCCCCTAAAATAATTGGATTATGAATTTTAAAATCATATTAACTTGATATTGTTTTATCATGTGAAGAAATATTATCTAACTTCATGTACCTATTATTTGAAGGGCTTAACATGGTGAAACCTCAATTTTTAGCCATTGCCAACATACACGTCAAATATTAGCCCATTTAAAAACTTCTAATTTTCACCTCAAATTTGTCAATTTCCAAAGGGAACACCGATGGAAATGAACCATTTTGACATGAAAATTGCAAATTTTCAAATCGATTAGTATTTGACATGCATGTTGGAAATAACTTAGAGGCTAAGTTTCATCATAATGACCCCCTAAAATAATTGGATTATGAATTTTAAAATCATATTAACTTGATATTGTTTTATCATGTGAAGAAATATTATCTAACTTCATGTACCTATTATTTGAAGGGCTTAACATGGTGAAACCTCAATTTTTAGCCATTGCCAACATACACGTCAAATATTAGCCCATTTAAAAACTTCTAATTTTCACTTCAAATTTGTAAATTTCCAAAGGGAACACCTATGGAAATGAACCATTTTGACATGAAAATTGCAAATTTTCAAATCGATTAGTATTTGACATGCATGTTGGAAATAACTTAGAGGCTAAGTTTCATCATAATGACCCCCTAAAATAATTGGATTATGAATTTTAAAATCATATTAACTTGATATTGTTTTATCATGTGAAGAAATATTATCTAACTTCATGTACCTATTATTTGAAGGGCTTAACATGGTGAAACCTCAATTTTTAGCCATTGCCAACATACACGTCAAATATTAGCCCATTTAAAAACTTCTAATTTTCACTTCAAATTTGTAAATTTCCAAAGGGAACACCTATGGAAATGAACCATTTTGACATGAAAATTGCAAATTTTCAAATCGATTAGTATTTGACATGCATGTTGGAAATAACTTAGAGGCTAAGTTTCATCATAATGACCCCCTAAAATAATTGGATTATGAATTTTAAAATCATATTAACTTGATATTGTTTTATCATGTGAAGAAATATTATCTAACTTCATGTACCTATTATTTGAAGGGCTTAACATGGTGAAACCTCAATTTTTAGCCATTGCCAACATACACGTCAAATATTAGCCCATTTAAAAACTTCTAATTTTCACTTCAAATTTGTAAATTTCCAAAGGGAACACCTATGGAAATGAACCATTTTGACATGAAAATTGCAAATTTTCAAATCGATTAGTATTTGACATGCATGTTGGAAATAACTTAGAGGCTAAGTTTCATCATAATGACCCCCTAAAATAATTGGATTATGAATTTTAAAATCATATTAACTTGATATTGTTTTATCATGTGAAGAAATATTATCTAACTTCATGTACCTATTATTTGAAGGGCTTAACATGGTGAAACCTCAATTTTTAGCCATTGCCAACATACACGTCAAATATTAGCCCATTTAAAAACTTCTAATTTTCACCTCAAATTTGTCAATTTCCAAAGGGAACACCTATGGAAATGAACCATTTTGACATGAAAATTGCAAATTTTCAAATCGATTAGTATTTGACATGCATGTTGGAAATAACTTAGAGGCTAAGTTTCATCATAATGACCCCCTAAAATAATTGGATTATGAATTTTAAAATCATATTAACTTGATATTGTTTTATCATGTGAAGAAATATTATCTAACTTCATGTACCTATTATTTGAAGGGCTTAACATGGTGAAACCTCAATTTTTAGCCATTGCCAACATACACGTCAAATATTAGCCCATTTAAAAACTTCTAATTTTCACCTCAAATTTGTCAATTTCCAAAGGGAACACCTATGGAAATGAACCATTTTGACATGAAAATTGCAAATTTTCAAATCGATTAGTATTTGACATGCATGTTGGAAATAACTTAGAGGCTAAGTTTCATCATAATGACCCCCTAAAATAATTGGATTATGAATTTTAAAATCATATTAACTTGATATTGTTTTATCATGTGAAGAAATATTATCTAACTTCATGTACCTATTATTTGAAGGGCTTAACATGGTGAAACCTCAATTTTTAGCCATTGCCAACATACACGTCAAATATTAGCCCATTTAAAAACTTCTAATTTTCACCTCAAATTTGTAAATTTCCAAAGGGAACACCTATGGAAATGAACCATTTTGACATGAAAATTGCAAATTTTCAAATCGATTAGTATTTGACATGCATGTTGGAAATAACTTAGAGGCTAAGTTTCATCATAATGACCCCCTAAAATAATTGGATTATGAATTTTAAAATCATATTAACTTGATATTGTTTTATCATGTGAAGAAATATTATCTAACTTCATGTACCTATTATTTGAAGGGCTTAACATGGTGAAACCTCAATTTTTAGCCATTGCCAACATACACGTCAAATATTAGCCCATTTAAAAACTTCTAATTTTCACTTCAAATTTGTAAATTTCCAAAGGGAACACCTATGGAAATGAACCATTTTGACATGAAAATTGCAAATTTTCAAATCGATTAGTATTTGACATGCATGTTGGAAATAACTTAGAGGCTAAGTTTCATCATAATGACCCCCTAAAATAATTGGATTATGAATTTTAAAATCATATTAACTTGATATTGTTTTATCATGTGAAGAAATATTATCTAACTTCATGTACCTATTATTTGAAGGGCTTAACATGGTGAAACCTCAATTTTTAGCCATTGCCAACATACACGTCAAATATTAGCCCATTTAAAAACTTCTAATTTTCACCTCAAATTTGTAAATTTCCAAAGGGAACACCTATGGAAATGAACCATTTTGACATGAAAATTGCAAATTTTCAAATCGATTAGTATTTGACATGCATGTTGGAAATAACTTAGAGGCTAAGTTTCATCATAATGACCCCCTAAAATAATTGGATTATGAATTTTAAAATCATATTAACTTGATATTGTTTTATCATGTGAAGAAATATTATCTAACTTCATGTACCTATTATTTGAAGGGCTTAACATGGTGAAACCTCAATTTTTAGCCATTGCCAACATACACGTCAAATATTAGCCCATTTAAAAACTTCTAATTTTCACTTCAAATTTGTCAATTTCCAAAGGGAACACCTATGGAAATGAACCATTTTGACATGAAAATTGCAAATTTTCAAATCGATTAGTATTTGACATGCATGTTGGAAATAACTTAGAGGCTAAGTTTCATCATAATGACCCCCCTGAAATAATTGGATTATGAATTTTAAAATCATATTAACTTGATATTGTTTTATCATGTGAAGAAATATTATCTAACTTCATGTACCTATTATTTGAAGGGCTTAACATGGTGAAACCTCAATTTTTAGCCATTGCCAACATACACGTCAAATATTAGCCCATTTAAAAACTTCTAATTTTCACTTCAAATTTGTAAATTTCCAAAGGGAACACCTATGGAAATGAACCATTTTGACATGAAAATTGCAAATTTTCAAATCGATTAGTATTTGACATGCATGTTGGAAATAACTTAGAGGCTAAGTTTCATCATAATGACCCCCTAAAATAATTGGATTATGAATTTTAAAATCATATTAACTTGATATTGTTTTATCATGTGAAGAAATATTATCTAACTTCATGTACCTATTATTTGAAGGGCTTAACATGGTGAAACCTCAATTTTTAGCCATTGCCAACATACACGTCAAATATTAGCCCATTTAAAAACTTCTAATTTTCACCTCAAATTTGTCAATTTCCAAAGGGAACACCTATGGAAATGAACCATTTTGACATGAAAATTGCAAATTTTCAAATCGATTAGTATTTGACATGCATGTTGGAAATAACTTAGAGGCTAAGTTTCATCATAATGACCCCCTAAAATAATTGGATTATGAATTTTAAAATCATATTAACTTGATATTGTTTTATCATGTGAAGAAATATTATCTAACTTCATGTACCTATTATTTGAAGGGCTTAACATGGTGAAACCTCAATTTTTAGCCATTGCCAACATACACGTCAAATATTAGCCCATTTAAAAACTTCTAATTTTCACCTCAAATTTGTAAATTTCCAAAGGGAACACCTATGGAAATGAACCATTTTGACATGAAAATTGCAAATTTTCAAATCGATTAGTATTTGACATGCATGTTGGAAATAACTTAGAGGCTAAGTTTCATCATAATGACCCCCTAAAATAATTGGATTATGAATTTTAAAATCATATTAACTTGATATTGTTTTATCATGTGAAGAAATATTATCTAACTTCATGTACCTATTATTTGAAGGGCTTAACATGGTGAAACCTCAATTTTTAGCCATTGCCAACATACACGTCAAATATTAGCCCATTTAAAAACTTCTAATTTTCACCTCAAATTTGTCAATTTCCAAAGGGAACACCTATGGAAATGAACCATTTTGACATGAAAATTGCAAATTTTCAAATCGATTAGTATTTGACATGCATGTTGGAAATAACTTAGAGGCTAAGTTTCATCATAATGACCCCCTAAAATAATTGGATTATGAATTTTAAAATCATATTAACTTGATATTGTTTTATCATGTGAAGAAATATTATCTAACTTCATGTACCTATTATTTGAAGGGCTTAACATGGTGAAACCTCAATTTTTAGCCATTGCCAACATACACGTCAAATATTAGCCCATTTAAAAACTTCTAATTTTCACCTCAAATTTGTCAATTTCCAAAGGGAACACCTATGGAAATGAACCATTTTGACATGAAAATTGCAAATTTTCAAATCGATTAGTATTTGACATGCATGTTGGAAATAACTTAGAGGCTAAGTTTCATCATAATGACCCCCTAAAATAATTGGATTATGAATTTTAAAATCATATTAACTTGATATTGTTTTATCATGTGAAGAAATATTATCTAACTTCATGTACCTATTATTTGAAGGGCTTAACATGGTGAAACCTCAATTTTTAGCCATTGCCAACATACACGTCAAATATTAGCCCATTTAAAAACTTCTAATTTTCACCTCAAATTTGTAAATTTCCAAAGGGAACACCTATGGAAATGAACCATTTTGACATGAAAATTGCAAATTTTCAAATCGATTAGTATTTGACATGCATGTTGGAAATAACTTAGAGGCTAAGTTTCATCATAATGACCCCCTAAAATAATTGGATTATGAATTTTAAAATCATATTAACTTGATATTGTTTTATCATGTGAAGAAATATTATCTAACTTCATGTACCTATTATTTGAAGGGCTTAACATGGTGAAACCTCAATTTTTAGCCATTGCCAACATACACGTCAAATATTAGCCCATTTAAAAACTTCTAATTTTCACCTCAAATTTGTCAATTTCCAAAGGGAACACCTATGGAAATGAACCATTTTGACATGAAAATTGCAAATTTTCAAATCGATTAGTATTTGACATGCATGTTGGAAATAACTTAGAGGCTAAGTTTCATCATAATGACCCCCTAAAATAATTGGATTATGAATTTTAAAATCATATTAACTTGATATTGTTTTATCATGTGAAGAAATATTATCTAACTTCATGTACCTATTATTTGAAGGGCTTAACATGGTGAAACCTCAATTTTTAGCCATTGCCAACATACACGTCAAATATTAGCCCATTTAAAAACTTCTAATTTTCACCTCAAATTTGTAAATTTCCAAAGGGAACACCTATGGAAATGAACCATTTTGACATGAAAATTGCAAATTTTCAAATCGATTAGTATTTGACATGCATGTTGGAAATAACTTAGAGGCTAAGTTTCATCATAATGACCCCCTAAAATAATTGGATTATGAATTTTAAAATCATATTAACTTGATATTGTTTTATCATGTGAAGAAATATTATCTAACTTCATGTACCTATTATTTGAAGGGCTTAACATGGTGAAACCTCAATTTTTAGCCATTGCCAACATACACGTCAAATATTAGCCCATTTAAAAACTTCTAATTTTCACTTCAAATTTGTAAATTTCCAAAGGGAACACCTATGGAAATGAACCATTTTGACATGAAAATTGCAAATTTTCAAATCGATTAGTATTTGACATGCATGTTGGAAATAACTTAGAGGCTAAGTTTCATCATAATGACCCCCTAAAATAATTGGATTATGAATTTTAAAATCATATTAACTTGATATTGTTTTATCATGTGAAGAAATATTATCTAACTTCATGTACCTATTATTTGAAGGGCTTAACATGGTGAAACCTCAATTTTTAGCCATTGCCAACATACACGTCAAATATTAGCCCATTTAAAAACTTCTAATTTTCACCTCAAATTTGTCAATTTCCAAAGGGAACACCTATGGAAATGAACCATTTTGACATGAAAATTGCAAATTTTCAAATCGATTAGTATTTGACATGCATGTTGGAAATAACTTAGAGGCTAAGTTTCATCATAATGACCCCCTAAAATAATTGGATTATGAATTTTAAAATCATATTAACTTGATATTGTTTTATCATGTGAAGAAATATTATCTAACTTCATGTACCTATTATTTGAAGGGCTTAACATGGTGAAACCTCAATTTTTAGCCATTGCCAACATACACGTCAAATATTAGCCCATTTAAAAACTTCTAATTTTCACCTCAAATTTGTCAATTTCCAAAGGGAACACCTATGGAAATGAACCATTTTGACATGAAAATTGCAAATTTTCAAATCGATTAGTATTTGACATGCATGTTGGAAATAACTTAGAGGCTAAGTTTCATCATAATGACCCCCTAAAATAATTGGATTATGAATTTTAAAATCATATTAACTTGATATTGTTTTATCATGTGAAGAAATATTATCTAACTTCATGTACCTATTATTTGAAGGGCTTAACATGGTGAAACCTCAATTTTTAGCCATTGCCAACATACACGTCAAATATTAGCCCATTTAAAAACTTCTAATTTTCACCTCAAATTTGTCAATTTCCAAAGGGAACACCTATGGAAATGAACCATTTTGACATGAAAATTGCAAATTTTCAAATCGATTAGTATTTGACATGCATGTTGGAAATAACTTAGAGGCTAAGTTTCATCATAATGACCCCCTAAAATAATTGGATTATGAATTTTAAAATCATATTAACTTGATATTGTTTTATCATGTGAAGAAATATTATCTAACTTCATGTACCTATTATTTGAAGGGCTTAACATGGTGAAACCTCAATTTTTAGCCATTGCCAACATACACGTCAAATATTAGCCCATTTAAAAACTTCTAATTTTCACCTCAAATTTGTCAATTTCCAAAGGGAACACCTATGGAAATGAACCATTTTGACATGAAAATTGCAAATTTTCAAATCGATTAGTATTTGACATGCATGTTGGAAATAACTTAGAGGCTAAGTTTCATCATAATGACCCCCTAAAATAATTGGATTATGAATTTTAAAATCATATTAACTTGATATTGTTTTATCATGTGAAGAAATATTATCTAACTTCATGTACCTATTATTTGAAGGGCTTAACATGGTGAAACCTCAATTTTTAGCCATTGCCAACATACACGTCAAATATTAGCCCATTTAAAAACTTCTAATTTTCACCTCAAATTTGTCAATTTCCAAAGGGAACACCTATGGAAATGAACCATTTTGACATGAAAATTGCAAATTTTCAAATCGATTAGTATTTGACATGCATGTTGGAAATAACTTAGAGGCTAAGTTTCATCATAATGACCCCCTAAAATAATTGGATTATGAATTTTAAAATCATATTAACTTGATATTGTTTTATCATGTGAAGAAATATTATCTAACTTCATGTACCTATTATTTGAAGGGCTTAACATGGTGAAACCTCAATTTTTAGCCATTGCCAACATACACGTCAAATATTAGCCCATTTAAAAACTTCTAATTTTCACTTCAAATTTGTAAATTTCCAAAGGGAACACCTATGGAAATGAACCATTTTGACATGAAAATTGCAAATTTTCAAATCGATTAGTATTTGACATGCATGTTGGAAATAACTTAGAGGCTAAGTTTCATCATAATGACCCCCTAAAATAATTGGATTATGAATTTTAAAATCATATTAACTTGATATTGTTTTATCATGTGAAGAAATATTATCTAACTTCATGTACCTATTATTTGAAGGGCTTAACATGGTGAAACCTCAATTTTTAGCCATTGCCAACATACACGTCAAATATTAGCCCATTTAAAAACTTCTAATTTTCACCTCAAATTTGTCAATTTCCAAAGGGAACACCTATGGAAATGAACCATTTTGACATGAAAATTGCAAATTTTCAAATCGATTAGTATTTGACATGCATGTTGGAAATAACTTAGAGGCTAAGTTTCATCATAATGACCCCCTAAAATAATTGGATTATGAATTTTAAAATCATATTAACTTGATATTGTTTTATCATGTGAAGAAATATTATCTAACTTCATGTACCTATTATTTGAAGGGCTTAACATGGTGAAACCTCAATTTTTAGCCATTGCCAACATACACGTCAAATATTAGCCCATTTAAAAACTTCTAATTTTCACCTCAAATTTGTAAATTTCCAAAGGGAACACCTATGGAAATGAACCATTTTGACATGAAAATTGCAAATTTTCAAATCGATTAGTATTTGACATGCATGTTGGAAATAACTTAGAGGCTAAGTTTCATCATAATGACCCCCTAAAATAATTGGATTATGAATTTTAAAATCATATTAACTTGATATTGTTTTATCATGTGAAGAAATATTATCTAACTTCATGTACCTATTATTTGAAGGGCTTAACATGGTGAAACCTCAATTTTTAGCCATTGCCAACATACACGTCAAATATTAGCCCATTTAAAAACTTCTAATTTTCACCTCAAATTTGTCAATTTCCAAAGGGAACACCTATGGAAATGAACCATTTTGACATGAAAATTGCAAATTTTCAAATCGATTAGTATTTGACATGCATGTTGGAAATAACTTAGAGGCTAAGTTTCATCATAATGACCCCCTAAAATAATTGGATTATGAATTTTAAAATCATATTAACTTGATATTGTTTTATCATGTGAAGAAATATTATCTAACTTCATGTACCTATTATTTGAAGGGCTTAACATGGTGAAACCTCAATTTTTAGCCATTGCCAACATACACGTCAAATATTAGCCCATTTAAAAACTTCTAATTTTCACTTCAAATTTGTCAATTTCCAAAGGGAACACCTATGGAAATGAACCATTTTGACATGAAAATTGCAAATTTTCAAATCGATTAGTATTTGACATGCATGTTGGAAATAACTTAGAGGCTAAGTTTCATCATAATGACCCCCTAAAATAATTGGATTATGAATTTTAAAATCATATTAACTTGATATTGTTTTATCATGTGAAGAAATATTATCTAACTTCATGTACCTATTATTTGAAGGGCTTAACATGGTGAAACCTCAATTTTTAGCCATTGCCAACATACACGTCAAATATTAGCCCATTTAAAAACTTCTAATTTTCACCTCAAATTTGTCAATTTCCAAAGGGAACACCTATGGAAATGAACCATTTTGACATGAAAATTGCAAATTTTCAAATCGATTAGTATTTGACATGCATGTTGGAAATAACTTAGAGGCTAAGTTTCATCATAATGACCCCCTAAAATAATTGGATTATGAATTTTAAAATCATATTAACTTGATATTGTTTTATCATGTGAAGAAATATTATCTAACTTCATGTACCTATTATTTGAAGGGCTTAACATGGTGAAACCTCAATTTTTAGCCATTGCCAACATACACGTCAAATATTAGCCCATTTAAAAACTTCTAATTTTCACTTCAAATTTGTCAATTTCCAAAGGGAACACCTATGGAAATGAACCATTTTGACATGAAAATTGCAAATTTTCAAATCGATTAGTATTTGACATGCATGTTGGAAATAACTTAGAGGCTAAGTTTCATCATAATGACCCCCTAAAATAATTGGATTATGAATTTTAAAATCATATTAACTTGATATTGTTTTATCATGTGAAGAAATATTATCTAACTTCATGTACCTATTATTTGAAGGGCTTAACATGGTGAAACCTCAATTTTTAGCCATTGCCAACATACACGTCAAATATTAGCCCATTTAAAAACTTCTAATTTTCACCTCAAATTTGTCAATTTCCAAAGGGAACACCTATGGAAATGAACCATTTTGACATGAAAATTGCAAATTTTCAAATCGATTAGTATTTGACATGCATGTTGGAAATAACTTAGAGGCTAAGTTTCATCATAATGACCCCCTAAAATAATTGGATTATGAATTTTAAAATCATATTAACTTGATATTGTTTTATCATGTGAAGAAATATTATCTAACTTCATGTACCTATTATTTGAAGGGCTTAACATGGTGAAACCTCAATTTTTAGCCATTGCCAACATACACGTCAAATATTAGCCCATTTAAAAACTTCTAATTTTCACCTCAAATTTGTCAATTTCCAAAGGGAACACCTATGGAAATGAACCATTTTGACATGAAAATTGCAAATTTTCAAATCGATTAGTATTTGACATGCATGTTGGAAATAACTTAGAGGCTAAGTTTCATCATAATGACCCCCTAAAATAATTGGATTATGAATTTTAAAATCATATTAACTTGATATTGTTTTATCATGTGAAGAAATATTATCTAACTTCATGTACCTATTATTTGAAGGGCTTAACATGGTGAAACCTCAATTTTTAGCCATTGCCAACATACACGTCAAATATTAGCCCATTTAAAAACTTCTAATTTTCACCTCAAATTTGTCAATTTCCAAAGGGAACACCTATGGAAATGAACCATTTTGACATGAAAATTGCAAATTTTCAAATCGATTAGTATTTGACATGCATGTTGGAAATAACTTAGAGGCTAAGTTTCATCATAATGACCCCCTAAAATAATTGGATTATGAATTTTAAAATCATATTAACTTGATATTGTTTTATCATGTGAAGAAATATTATCTAACTTCATGTACCTATTATTTGAAGGGCTTAACATGGTGAAACCTCAATTTTTAGCCATTGCCAACATACACGTCAAATATTAGCCCATTTAAAAACTTCTAATTTTCACCTCAAATTTGTCAATTTCCAAAGGGAACACCTATGGAAATGAACCATTTTGACATGAAAATTGCAAATTTTCAAATCGATTAGTATTTGACATGCATGTTGGAAATAACTTAGAGGCTAAGTTTCATCATAATGACCCCCTAAAATAATTGGATTATGAATTTTAAAATCATATTAACTTGATATTGTTTTATCATGTGAAGAAATATTATCTAACTTCATGTACCTATTATTTGAAGGGCTTAACATGGTGAAACCTCAATTTTTAGCCATTGCCAACATACACGTCAAATATTAGCCCATTTAAAAACTTCTAATTTTCACCTCAAATTTGTAAATTTCCAAAGGGAACACCTATGGAAATGAACCATTTTGACATGAAAATTGCAAATTTTCAAATCGATTAGTATTTGACATGCATGTTGGAAATAACTTAGAGGCTAAGTTTCATCATAATGACCCCCTAAAATAATTGGATTATGAATTTTAAAATCATATTAACTTGATATTGTTTTATCATGTGAAGAAATATTATCTAACTTCATGTACCTATTATTTGAAGGGCTTAACATGGTGAAACCTCAATTTTTAGCCATTGCCAACATACACGTCAAATATTAGCCCATTTAAAAACTTCTAATTTTCACCTCAAATTTGTCAATTTCCAAAGGGAACACCTATGGAAATGAACCATTTTGACATGAAAATTGCAAATTTTCAAATCGATTAGTATTTGACATGCATGTTGGAAATAACTTAGAGGCTAAGTTTCATCATAATGACCCCCTAAAATAATTGGATTATGAATTTTAAAATCATATTAACTTGATATTGTTTTATCATGTGAAGAAATATTATCTAACTTCATGTACCTATTATTTGAAGGGCTTAACATGGTGAAACCTCAATTTTTAGCCATTGCCAACATACACGTCAAATATTAGCCCATTTAAAAACTTCTAATTTTCACCTCAAATTTGTCAATTTCCAAAGGGAACACCTATGGAAATGAACCATTTTGACATGAAAATTGCAAATTTTCAAATCGATTAGTATTTGACATGCATGTTGGAAATAACTTAGAGGCTAAGTTTCATCATAATGACCCCCTAAAATAATTGGATTATGAATTTTAAAATCATATTAACTTGATATTGTTTTATCATGTGAAGAAATATTATCTAACTTCATGTACCTATTATTTGAAGGGCTTAACATGGTGAAACCTCAATTTTTAGCCATTGCCAACATACACGTCAAATATTAGCCCATTTAAAAACTTCTAATTTTCACCTCAAATTTGTAAATTTCCAAAGGGAACACCTATGGAAATGAACCATTTTGACATGAAAATTGCAAATTTTCAAATCGATTAGTATTTGACATGCATGTTGGAAATAACTTAGAGGCTAAGTTTCATCATAATGACCCCCTAAAATAATTGGATTATGAATTTTAAAATCATATTAACTTGATATTGTTTTATCATGTGAAGAAATATTATCTAACTTCATGTACCTATTATTTGAAGGGCTTAACATGGTGAAACCTCAATTTTTAGCCATTGCCAACATACACGTCAAATATTAGCCCATTTAAAAACTTCTAATTTTCACCTCAAATTTGTCAATTTCCAAAGGGAACACCTATGGAAATGAACCATTTTGACATGAAAATTGCAAATTTTCAAATCGATTAGTATTTGACATGCATGTTGGAAATAACTTAGAGGCTAAGTTTCATCATAATGACCCCCTAAAATAATTGGATTATGAATTTTAAAATCATATTAACTTGATATTGTTTTATCATGTGAAGAAATATTATCTAACTTCATGTACCTATTATTTGAAGGGCTTAACATGGTGAAACCTCAATTTTTAGCCATTGCCAACATACACGTCAAATATTAGCCCATTTAAAAACTTCTAATTTTCACCTCAAATTTGTCAATTTCCAAAGGGAACACCTATGGAAATGAACCATTTTGACATGAAAATTGCAAATTTTCAAATCGATTAGTATTTGACATGCATGTTGGAAATAACTTAGAGGCTAAGTTTCATCATAATGACCCCCTAAAATAATTGGATTATGAATTTTAAAATCATATTAACTTGATATTGTTTTATCATGTGAAGAAATATTATCTAACTTCATGTACCTATTATTTGAAGGGCTTAACATGGTGAAACCTCAATTTTTAGCCATTGCCAACATACACGTCAAATATTAGCCCATTTAAAAACTTCTAATTTTCACCTCAAATTTGTCAATTTCCAAAGGGAACACCTATGGAAATGAACCATTTTGACATGAAAATTGCAAATTTTCAAATCGATTAGTATTTGACATGCATGTTGGAAATAACTTAGAGGCTAAGTTTCATCATAATGACCCCCTAAAATAATTGGATTATGAATTTTAAAATCATATTAACTTGATATTGTTTTATCATGTGAAGAAATATTATCTAACTTCATGTACCTATTATTTGAAGGGCTTAACATGGTGAAACCTCAATTTTTAGCCATTGCCAACATACACGTCAAATATTAGCCCATTTAAAAACTTCTAATTTTCACCTCAAATTTGTCAATTTCCAAAGGGAACACCTATGGAAATGAACCATTTTGACATGAAAATTGCAAATTTTCAAATATATTAGTATTTGACATGCATGTTGGAAATAACTTAGAGGCTAAGTTTCATCAATGACCCCCAAAAATAATTGGATTATGAATTTTAAAATCATATTAACTTGATATTGTTTTATCATGTGAAGAAATATTATCTAACTTCATGTACCTATTATTTGAAGGGCTTAACATGGTGAAACCTCAATTTTTAGCCATTGCCAACATACACGTCAAATATTAGCCCATTTAAAAACTTCTAATTTTCACCTCAAATTTGTCAATTTCCAAAGGGAACACCTATGGAAATGAACCATTTTGACATGAAAATTGCAAATTTTCAAATCGATTAGTATTTGACATGCATGTTGGAAATAACTTAGAGGCTAAGTTTCATCATAATGACCCCCTAAAATAATTGGATTATGAATTTTAAAATCATATTAACTTGATATTGTTTTATCATGTGAAGAAATATTATCTAACTTCATGTACCTATTATTTGAAGGGCTTAACATGGTGAAACCTCAATTTTTAGCCATTGCCAACATACACGTCAAATATTAGCCCATTTAAAAACTTCTAATTTTCACCTCAAATTTGTCAATTTCCAAAGGGAACACCTATGGAAATGAACCATTTTGACATGAAAATTGCAAATTTTCAAATCGATTAGTATTTGACATGCATGTTGGAAATAACTTAGAGGCTAAGTTTCATCATAATGACCCCCTAAAATAATTGGATTATGAATTTTAAAATCATATTAACTTGATATTGTTTTATCATGTGAAGAAATATTATCTAACTTCATGTACCTATTATTTGAAGGGCTTAACATGGTGAAACCTCAATTTTTAGCCATTGCCAACATACACGTCAAATATTAGCCCATTTAAAAACTTCTAATTTTCACTTCAAATTTGTCAATTTCCAAAGGGAACACCTATGGAAATGAACCATTTTGACATGAAAATTGCAAATTTTCAAATCGATTAGTATTTGACATGCATGTTGGAAATAACTTAGAGGCTAAGTTTCATCATAATGACCCCCTAAAATAATTGGATTATGAATTTTAAAATCATATTAACTTGATATTGTTTTATCATGTGAAGAAATATTATCTAACTTCATGTACCTATTATTTGAAGGGCTTAACATGGTGAAACCTCAATTTTTAGCCATTGCCAACATACACGTCAAATATTAGCCCATTTAAAAACTTCTAATTTTCACCTCAAATTTGTCAATTTCCAAAGGGAACACCTATGGAAATGAACCATTTTGACATGAAAATTGCAAATTTTCAAATCGATTAGTATTTGACATGCATGTTGGAAATAACTTAGAGGCTAAGTTTCATCATAATGACCCCCTAAAATAATTGGATTATGAATTTTAAAATCATATTAACTTGATATTGTTTTATCATGTGAAGAAATATTATCTAACTTCATGTACCTATTATTTGAAGGGCTTAACATGGTGAAACCTCAATTTTTAGCCATTGCCAACATACACGTCAAATATTAGCCCATTTAAAAACTTCTAATTTTCACTTCAAATTTGTCAATTTCCAAAGGGAACACCTATGGAAATGAACCATTTTGACATGAAAATTGCAAATTTTCAAATCGATTAGTATTTGACATGCATGTTGGAAATAACTTAGAGGCTAAGTTTCATCATAATGACCCCCTAAAATAATTGGATTATGAATTTTAAAATCATATTAACTTGATATTGTTTTATCATGTGAAGAAATATTATCTAACTTCATGTACCTATTATTTGAAGGGCTTAACATGGTGAAACCTCAATTTTTAGCCATTGCCAACATACACGTCAAATATTAGCCCATTTAAAAACTTCTAATTTTCACCTCAAATTTGTCAATTTCCAAAGGGAACACCTATGGAAATGAACCATTTTGACATGAAAATTGCAAATTTTCAAATCGATTAGTATTTGACATGCATGTTGGAAATAACTTAGAGGCTAAGTTTCATCATAATGACCCCCTAAAATAATTGGATTATGAATTTTAAAATCATATTAACTTGATATTGTTTTATCATGTGAAGAAATATTATCTAACTTCATGTACCTATTATTTGAAGGGCTTAACATGGTGAAACCTCAATTTTTAGCCATTGCCAACATACACGTCAAATATTAGCCCATTTAAAAACTTCTAATTTTCACCTCAAATTTGTCAATTTCCAAAGGGAACACCTATGGAAATGAACCATTTTGACATGAAAATTGCAAATTTTCAAATCGATTAGTATTTGACATGCATGTTGGAAATAACTTAGAGGCTAAGTTTCATCATAATGACCCCCTAAAATAATTGGATTATGAATTTTAAAATCATATTAACTTGATATTGTTTTATCATGTGAAGAAATATTATCTAACTTCATGTACCTATTATTTGAAGGGCTTAACATGGTGAAACCTCAATTTTTAGCCATTGCCAACATACACGTCAAATATTAGCCCATTTAAAAACTTCTAATTTTCACCTCAAATTTGTCAATTTCCAAAGGGAACACCTATGGAAATGAACCATTTTGACATGAAAATTGCAAATTTTCAAATCGATTAGTATTTGACATGCATGTTGGAAATAACTTAGAGGCTAAGTTTCATCATAATGACCCCCTAAAATAATTGGATTATGAATTTTAAAATCATATTAACTTGATATTGTTTTATCATGTGAAGAAATATTATCTAACTTCATGTACCTATTATTTGAAGGGCTTAACATGGTGAAACCTCAATTTTTAGCCATTGCCAACATACACGTCAAATATTAGCCCATTTAAAAACTTCTAATTTTCACTTCAAATTTGTCAATTTCCAAAGGGAACACCTATGGAAATGAACCATTTTGACATGAAAATTGCAAATTTTCAAATCGATTAGTATTTGACATGCATGTTGGAAATAACTTAGAGGCTAAGTTTCATCATAATGACCCCCTAAAATAATTGGATTATGAATTTTAAAATCATATTAACTTGATATTGTTTTATCATGTGAAGAAATATTATCTAACTTCATGTACCTATTATTTGAAGGGCTTAACATGGTGAAACCTCAATTTTTAGCCATTGCCAACATACACGTCAAATATTAGCCCATTTAAAAACTTCTAATTTTCACCTCAAATTTGTCAATTTCCAAAGGGAACACCTATGGAAATGAACCATTTTGACATGAAAATTGCAAATTTTCAAATCGATTAGTATTTGACATGCATGTTGGAAATAACTTAGAGGCTAAGTTTCATCATAATGACCCCCTAAAATAATTGGATTATGAATTTTAAAATCATATTAACTTGATATTGTTTTATCATGTGAAGAAATATTATCTAACTTCATGTACCTATTATTTGAAGGGCTTAACATGGTGAAACCTCAATTTTTAGCCATTGCCAACATACACGTCAAATATTAGCCCATTTAAAAACTTCTAATTTTCACCTTCAAATTTGTCAATTTCCAAAGGGAACACCTATGGAAATGAACCATTTTGACATGAAAATTGCAAATTTTCAAATCGATTAGTATTTGACATGCATGTTGGAAATAACTTAGAGGCTAAGTTTCATCATAATGACCCCCTAAAATAATTGGATTATGAATTTTAAAATCATATTAACTTGATATTGTTTTATCATGTGAAGAAATATTATCTAACTTCATGTACCTATTATTTGAAGGGCTTAACATGGTGAAACCTCAATTTTTAGCCATTGCCAACATACACGTCAAATATTAGCCCATTTAAAAACTTCTAATTTTCACCTCAAATTTGTCAATTTCCAAAGGGAACACCTATGGAAATGAACCATTTTGACATGAAAATTGCAAATTTTCAAATCGATTAGTATTTGACATGCATGTTGGAAATAACTTAGAGGCTAAGTTTCATCATAATGACCCCCTAAAATAATTGGATTATGAATTTTAAAATCATATTAACTTGATATTGTTTTATCATGTGAAGAAATATTATCTAACTTCATGTACCTATTATTTGAAGGGCTTAACATGGTGAAACCTCAATTTTTAGCCATTGCCAACATACACGTCAAATATTAGCCCATTTAAAAACTTCTAATTTTCACCTCAAATTTGTCAATTTCCAAAGGGAACACCTATGGAAATGAACCATTTTGACATGAAAATTGCAAATTTTCAAATCGATTAGTATTTGACATGCATGTTGGAAATAACTTAGAGGCTAAGTTTCATCATAATGACCCCCTAAAATAATTGGATTATGAATTTTAAAATCATATTAACTTGATATTGTTTTATCATGTGAAGAAATATTATCTAACTTCATGTACCTATTATTTGAAGGGCTTAACATGGTGAAACCTCAATTTTTAGCCATTGCCAACATACACGTCAAATATTAGCCCATTTAAAAACTTCTAATTTTCACCTCAAATTTGTCAATTTCCAAAGGGAACACCTATGGAAATGAACCATTTTGACATGAAAATTGCAAATTTTCAAATCGATTAGTATTTGACATGCATGTTGGAAATAACTTAGAGGCTAAGTTTCATCATAATGACCCCCTAAAATAATTGGATTATGAATTTTAAAATCATATTAACTTGATATTGTTTTATCATGTGAAGAAATATTATCTAACTTCATGTACCTATTATTTGAAGGGCTTAACATGGTGAAACCTCAATTTTTAGCCATTGCCAACATACACGTCAAATATTAGCCCATTTAAAAACTTCTAATTTTCACCTCAAATTTGTCAATTTCCAAAGGGAACACCTATGGAAATGAACCATTTTGACATGAAAATTGCAAATTTTCAAATCGATTAGTATTTGACATGCATGTTGGAAATAACTTAGAGGCTAAGTTTCATCATAATGACCCCCCTGAAATAATTGGATTATGAATTTTAAAATCATATTTACTTGATATTGTTTTATCATGTGAAGAAATATTATCTAACTTCATGTACCTATTATTTGAAGGGCTTAACATGGTGAAACCTCAATTTTTAGCCATTGCCAACATACACGTCAAATATTAGCCCATTTAAAAACTTCTAATTTTCACCTCAAATTTGTCAATTTCCAAAGGGAACACCTATGGAAATGAACCATTTTGACATGAAAATTGCAAATTTTCAAATCGATTAGTATTTGACATGCATGTTGGAAATAACTTAGAGGCTAAGTTTCATCATAATGACCCCCTAAAATAATTGGATTATGAATTTTAAAATCATATTAACTTGATATTGTTTTATCATGTGAAGAAATATTATCTAACTTCATGTACCTATTATTTGAAGGGCTTAACATGGTGAAACCTCAATTTTTAGCCATTGCCAACATACACGTCAAATATTAGCCCATTTAAAAACTTCTAATTTTCACCTCAAATTTGTCAATTTCCAAAGGGAACACCTATGGAAATGAACCATTTTGACATGAAAATTGCAAATTTTCAAATCGATTAGTATTTGACATGCATGTTGGAAATAACTTAGAGGCTAAGTTTCATCATAATGACCCCCTAAAATAATTGGATTATGAATTTTAAAATCATATTAACTTGATATTGTTTTATCATGTGAAGAAATATTATCTAACTTCATGTACCTATTATTTGAAGGGCTTAACATGGTGAAACCTCAATTTTTAGCCATTGCCAACATACACGTCAAATATTAGCCCATTTAAAAACTTCTAATTTTCACCTCAAATTTGTCAATTTCCAAAGGGAACACCTATGGAAATGAACCATTTTGACATGAAAATTGCAAATTTTCAAATCGATTAGTATTTGACATGCATGTTGGAAATAACTTAGAGGCTAAGTTTCATCATAATGACCCCCTAAAATAATTGGATTATGAATTTTAAAATCATATTAACTTGATATTGTTTTATCATGTGAAGAAATATTATCTAACTTCATGTACCTATTATTTGAAGGGCTTAACATGGTGAAACCTCAATTTTTAGCCATTGCCAACATACACGTCAAATATTAGCCCATTTAAAAACTTCTAATTTTCACCTCAAATTTGTCAATTTCCAAAGGGAACACCTATGGAAATGAACCATTTTGACATGAAAATTGCAAATTTTCAAATCGATTAGTATTTGACATGCATGTTGGAAATAACTTAGAGGCTAAGTTTCATCATAATGACCCCCTAAAATAATTGGATTATGAATTTTAAAATCATATTAACTTGATATTGTTTTATCATGTGAAGAAATATTATCTAACTTCATGTACCTATTATTTGAAGGGCTTAACATGGTGAAACCTCAATTTTTAGCCATTGCCAACATACACGTCAAATATTAGCCCATTTAAAAACTTCTAATTTTCACCTCAAATTTGTCAATTTCCAAAGGGAACACCTATGGAAATGAACCATTTTGACATGAAAATTGCAAATTTTCAAATCGATTAGTATTTGACATGCATGTTGGAAATAACTTAGAGGCTAAGTTTCATCATAATGACCCCCTAAAATAATTGGATTATGAATTTTAAAATCATATTAACTTGATATTGTTTTATCATGTGAAGAAATATTATCTAACTTCATGTACCTATTATTTGAAGGGCTTAACATGGTGAAACCTCAATTTTTAGCCATTGCCAACATACACGTCAAATATTAGCCCATTTAAAAACTTCTAATTTTCACCTCAAATTTGTCAATTTCCAAAGGGAACACCTATGGAAATGAACCATTTTGACATGAAAATTGCAAATTTTCAAATCGATTAGTATTTGACATGCATGTTGGAAATAACTTAGAGGCTAAGTTTCATCATAATGACCCCCTAAAATAATTGGATTATGAATTTTAAAATCATATTAACTTGATATTGTTTTATCATGTGAAGAAATATTATCTAACTTCATGTACCTATTATTTGAAGGGCTTAACATGGTGAAACCTCAATTTTTAGCCATTGCCAACATACACGTCAAATATTAGCCCATTTAAAAACTTCTAATTTTCACCTCAAATTTGTCAATTTCCAAAGGGAACACCTATGGAAATGAACCATTTTGACATGAAAATTGCAAATTTTCAAATCGATTAGTATTTGACATGCATGTTGGAAATAACTTAGAGGCTAAGTTTCATCATAATGACCCCCTAAAATAATTGGATTATGAATTTTAAAATCATATTAACTTGATATTGTTTTATCATGTGAAGAAATATTATCTAACTTCATGTACCTATTATTTGAAGGGCTTAACATGGTGAAACCTCAATTTTTAGCCATTGCCAACATACACGTCAAATATTAGCCCATTTAAAAACTTCTAATTTTCACCTCAAATTTGTCAATTTCCAAAGGGAACACCTATGGAAATGAACCATTTTGACATGAAAATTGCAAATTTTCAAATCGATTAGTATTTGACATGCATGTTGGAAATAACTTAGAGGCTAAGTTTCATCATAATGACCCCCTAAAATAATTGGATTATGAATTTTAAAATCATATTAACTTGATATTGTTTTATCATGTGAAGAAATATTATCTAACTTCATGTACCTATTATTTGAAGGGCTTAACATGGTGAAACCTCAATTTTTAGCCATTGCCAACATACACGTCAAATATTAGCCCATTTAAAAACTTCTAATTTTCACCTCAAATTTGTCAATTTCCAAAGGGAACACCTATGGAAATGAACCATTTTGACATGAAAATTGCAAATTTTCAAATCGATTAGTATTTGACATGCATGTTGGAAATAACTTAGAGGCTAAGTTTCATCATAATGACCCCCTAAAATAATTGGATTATGAATTTTAAAATCATATTAACTTGATATTGTTTTATCATGTGAAGAAATATTATCTAACTTCATGTACCTATTATTTGAAGGGCTTAACATGGTGAAACCTCAATTTTTAGCCATTGCCAACATACACGTCAAATATTAGCCCATTTAAAAACTTCTAATTTTCACTTCAAATTTGTCAATTTCCAAAGGGAACACCTATGGAAATGAACCATTTTGACATGAAAATTGCAAATTTTCAAATCGATTAGTATTTGACATGCATGTTGGAAATAACTTAGAGGCTAAGTTTCATCATAATGACCCCCTAAAATAATTGGATTATGAATTTTAAAATCATATTAACTTGATATTGTTTTATCATGTGAAGAAATATTATCTAACTTCATGTACCTATTATTTGAAGGGCTTAACATGGTGAAACCTCAATTTTTAGCCATTGCCAACATACACGTCAAATATTAGCCCATTTAAAAACTTCTAATTTTCACCTCAAATTTGTCAATTTCCAAAGGGAACACCTATGGAAATGAACCATTTTGACATGAAAATTGCAAATTTTCAAATCGATTAGTATTTGACATGCATGTTGGAAATAACTTAGAGGCTAAGTTTCATCATAATGACCCCCTAAAATAATTGGATTATGAATTTTAAAATCATATTAACTTGATATTGTTTTATCATGTGAAGAAATATTATCTAACTTCATGTACCTATTATTTGAAGGGCTTAACATGGTGAAACCTCAATTTTTAGCCATTGCCAACATACACGTCAAATATTAGCCCATTTAAAAACTTCTAATTTTCACCTCAAATTTGTCAATTTCCAAAGGGAACACCTATGGAAATGAACCATTTTGACATGAAAATTGCAAATTTTCAAATCGATTAGTATTTGACATGCATGTTGGAAATAACTTAGAGGCTAAGTTTCATCATAATGACCCCCTAAAATAATTGGATTATGAATTTTAAAATCATATTAACTTGATATTGTTTTATCATGTGAAGAAATATTATCTAACTTCATGTACCTATTATTTGAAGGGCTTAACATGGTGAAACCTCAATTTTTAGCCATTGCCAACATACACGTCAAATATTAGCCCATTTAAAAACTTCTAATTTTCACTTCAAATTTGTCAATTTCCAAAGGGAACACCTATGGAAATGAACCATTTTGACATGAAAATTGCAAATTTTCAAATCGATTAGTATTTGACATGCATGTTGGAAATAACTTAGAGGCTAAGTTTCATCATAATGACCCCCTAAAATAATTGGATTATGAATTTTAAAATCATATTAACTTGATATTGTTTTATCATGTGAAGAAATATTATCTAACTTCATGTACCTATTATTTGAAGGGCTTAACATGGTGAAACCTCAATTTTTAGCCATTGCCAACATACACGTCAAATATTAGCCCATTTAAAAACTTCTAATTTTCACCTCAAATTTGTCAATTTCCAAAGGGAACACCTATGGAAATGAACCATTTTGACATGAAAATTGCAAATTTTCAAATCGATTAGTATTTGACATGCATGTTGGAAATAACTTAGAGGCTAAGTTTCATCATAATGACCCCCTAAAATAATTGGATTATGAATTTTAAAATCATATTAACTTGATATTGTTTTATCATGTGAAGAAATATTATCTAACTTCATGTACCTATTATTTGAAGGGCTTAACATGGTGAAACCTCAATTTTTAGCCATTGCCAACATACACGTCAAATATTAGCCCATTTAAAAACTTCTAATTTTCACTTCAAATTTGTCAATTTCCAAAGGGAACACCTATGGAAATGAACCATTTTGACATGAAAATTGCAAATTTTCAAATCGATTAGTATTTGACATGCATGTTGGAAATAACTTAGAGGCTAAGTTTCATCATAATGACCCCCTAAAATAATTGGATTATGAATTTTAAAATCATATTAACTTGATATTGTTTTATCATGTGAAGAAATATTATCTAACTTCATGTACCTATTATTTGAAGGGCTTAACATGGTGAAACCTCAATTTTTAGCCATTGCCAACATACACGTCAAATATTAGCCCATTTAAAAACTTCTAATTTTCACCTCAAATTTGTCAATTTCCAAAGGGAACACCTATGGAAATGAACCATTTTGACATGAAAATTGCAAATTTTCAAATCGATTAGTATTTGACATGCATGTTGGAAATAACTTAGAGGCTAAGTTTCATCATAATGACCCCCTAAAATAATTGGATTATGAATTTTAAAATCATATTAACTTGATATTGTTTTATCATGTGAAGAAATATTATCTAACTTCATGTACCTATTATTTGAAGGGCTTAACATGGTGAAACCTCAATTTTTAGCCATTGCCAACATACACGTCAAATATTAGCCCATTTAAAAACTTCTAATTTTCACCTCAAATTTGTCAATTTCCAAAGGGAACACCTATGGAAATGAACCATTTTGACATGAAAATTGCAAATTTTCAAATCGATTAGTATTTGACATGCATGTTGGAAATAACTTAGAGGCTAAGTTTCATCATAATGACCCCCTAAAATAATTGGATTATGAATTTTAAAATCATATTAACTTGATATTGTTTTATCATGTGAAGAAATATTATCTAACTTCATGTACCTATTATTTGAAGGGCTTAACATGGTGAAACCTCAATTTTTAGCCATTGCCAACATACACGTCAAATATTAGCCCATTTAAAAACTTCTAATTTTCACCTCAAATTTGTCAATTTCCAAAGGGAACACCTATGGAAATGAACCATTTTGACATGAAAATTGCAAATTTTCAAATCGATTAGTATTTGACATGCATGTTGGAAATAACTTAGAGGCTAAGTTTCATCATAATGACCCCCTAAAATAATTGGATTATGAATTTTAAAATCATATTAACTTGATATTGTTTTATCATGTGAAGAAATATTATCTAACTTCATGTACCTATTATTTGAAGGGCTTAACATGGTGAAACCTCAATTTTTAGCCATTGCCAACATACACGTCAAATATTAGCCCATTTAAAAACTTCTAATTTTCACCTCAAATTTGTCAATTTCCAAAGGGAACACCTATGGAAATGAACCATTTTGACATGAAAATTGCAAATTTTCAAATCGATTAGTATTTGACATGCATGTTGGAAATAACTTAGAGGCTAAGTTTCATCATAATGACCCCCTAAAATAATTGGATTATGAATTTTAAAATCATATTAACTTGATATTGTTTTATCATGTGAAGAAATATTATCTAACTTCATGTACCTATTATTTGAAGGGCTTAACATGGTGAAACCTCAATTTTTAGCCATTGCCAACATACACGTCAAATATTAGCCCATTTAAAAACTTCTAATTTTCACTTCAAATTTGTCAATTTCCAAAGGGAACACCTATGGAAATGAACCATTTTGACATGAAAATTGCAAATTTTCAAATCGATTAGTATTTGACATGCATGTTGGAAATAACTTAGAGGCTAAGTTTCATCATAATGACCCCCTAAAATAATTGGATTATGAATTTTAAAATCATATTAACTTGATATTGTTTTATCATGTGAAGAAATATTATCTAACTTCATGTACCTATTATTTGAAGGGCTTAACATGGTGAAACCTCAATTTTTAGCCATTGCCAACATACACGTCAAATATTAGCCCATTTAAAAACTTCTAATTTTCACCTCAAATTTGTCAATTTCCAAAGGGAACACCTATGGAAATGAACCATTTTGACATGAAAATTGCAAATTTTCAAATCGATTAGTATTTGACATGCATGTTGGAAATAACTTAGAGGCTAAGTTTCATCATAATGACCCCCTAAAATAATTGGATTATGAATTTTAAAATCATATTAACTTGATATTGTTTTATCATGTGAAGAAATATTATCTAACTTCATGTACCTATTATTTGAAGGGCTTAACATGGTGAAACCTCAATTTTTAGCCATTGCCAACATACACGTCAAATATTAGCCCATTTAAAAACTTCTAATTTTCACCTCAAATTTGTCAATTTCCAAAGGGAACACCTATGGAAATGAACCATTTTGACATGAAAATTGCAAATTTTCAAATCGATTAGTATTTGACATGCATGTTGGAAATAACTTAGAGGCTAAGTTTCATCATAATGACCCCCTAAAATAATTGGATTATGAATTTTAAAATCATATTAACTTGATATTGTTTTATCATGTGAAGAAATATTATCTAACTTCATGTACCTATTATTTGAAGGGCTTAACATGGTGAAACCTCAATTTTTAGCCATTGCCAACATACACGTCAAATATTAGCCCATTTAAAAACTTCTAATTTTCACCTCAAATTTGTCAATTTCCAAAGGGAACACCTATGGAAATGAACCATTTTGACATGAAAATTGCAAATTTTCAAATCGATTAGTATTTGACATGCATGTTGGAAATAACTTAGAGGCTAAGTTTCATCATAATGACCCCCTAAAATAATTGGATTATGAATTTTAAAATCATATTAACTTGATATTGTTTTATCATGTGAAGAAATATTATCTAACTTCATGTACCTATTATTTGAAGGGCTTAACATGGTGAAACCTCAATTTTTAGCCATTGCCAACATACACGTCAAATATTAGCCCATTTAAAAACTTCTAATTTTCACCTCAAATTTGTCAATTTCCAAAGGGAACACCTATGGAAATGAACCATTTTGACATGAAAATTGCAAATTTTCAAATCGATTAGTATTTGACATGCATGTTGGAAATAACTTAGAGGCTAAGTTTCATCATAATGACCCCCTAAAATAATTGGATTATGAATTTTAAAATCATATTAACTTGATATTGTTTTATCATGTGAAGAAATATTATCTAACTTCATGTACCTATTATTTGAAGGGCTTAACATGGTGAAACCTCAATTTTTAGCCATTGCCAACATACACGTCAAATATTAGCCCATTTAAAAACTTCTAATTTTCACCTCAAATTTGTCAATTTCCAAAGGGAACACCTATGGAAATGAACCATTTTGACATGAAAATTGCAAATTTTCAAATCGATTAGTATTTGACATGCATGTTGGAAATAACTTAGAGGCTAAGTTTCATCATAATGACCCCCTAAAATAATTGGATTATGAATTTTAAAATCATATTAACTTGATATTGTTTTATCATGTGAAGAAATATTATCTAACTTCATGTACCTATTATTTGAAGGGCTTAACATGGTGAAACCTCAATTTTTAGCCATTGCCAACATACACGTCAAATATTAGCCCATTTAAAAACTTCTAATTTTCACCTCAAATTTGTCAATTTCCAAAGGGAACACCTATGGAAATGAACCATTTTGACATGAAAATTGCAAATTTTCAAATCGATTAGTATTTGACATGCATGTTGGAAATAACTTAGAGGCTAAGTTTCATCATAATGACCCCCTAAAATAATTGGATTATGAATTTTAAAATCATATTAACTTGATATTGTTTTATCATGTGAAGAAATATTATCTAACTTCATGTACCTATTATTTGAAGGGCTTAACATGGTGAAACCTCAATTTTTAGCCATTGCCAACATACACGTCAAATATTAGCCCATTTAAAAACTTCTAATTTTCACCTCAAATTTGTCAATTTCCAAAGGGAACACCTATGGAAATGAACCATTTTGACATGAAAATTGCAAATTTTCAAATCGATTAGTATTTGACATGCATGTTGGAAATAACTTAGAGGCTAAGTTTCATCATAATGACCCCCTAAAATAATTGGATTATGAATTTTAAAATCATATTAACTTGATATTGTTTTATCATGTGAAGAAATATTATCTAACTTCATGTACCTATTATTTGAAGGGCTTAACATGGTGAAACCTCAATTTTTAGCCATTGCCAACATACACGTCAAATATTAGCCCATTTAAAAACTTCTAATTTTCACCTCAAATTTGTCAATTTCCAAAGGGAACACCTATGGAAATGAACCATTTTGACATGAAAATTGCAAATTTTCAAATCGATTAGTATTTGACATGCATGTTGGAAATAACTTAGAGGCTAAGTTTCATCATAATGACCCCCTAAAATAATTGGATTATGAATTTTAAAATCATATTAACTTGATATTGTTTTATCATGTGAAGAAATATTATCTAACTTCATGTACCTATTATTTGAAGGGCTTAACATGGTGAAACCTCAATTTTTAGCCATTGCCAACATACACGTCAAATATTAGCCCATTTAAAAACTTCTAATTTTCACCTCAAATTTGTCAATTTCCAAAGGGAACACCTATGGAAATGAACCATTTTGACATGAAAATTGCAAATTTTCAAATCGATTAGTATTTGACATGCATGTTGGAAATAACTTAGAGGCTAAGTTTCATCATAATGACCCCCTAAAATAATTGGATTATGAATTTTAAAATCATATTAACTTGATATTGTTTTATCATGTGAAGAAATATTATCTAACTTCATGTACCTATTATTTGAAGGGCTTAACATGGTGAAACCTCAATTTTTAGCCATTGCCAACATACACGTCAAATATTAGCCCATTTAAAAACTTCTAATTTTCACCTCAAATTTGTCAATTTCCAAAGGGAACACCTATGGAAATGAACCATTTTGACATGAAAATTGCAAATTTTCAAATCGATTAGTATTTGACATGCATGTTGGAAATAACTTAGAGGCTAAGTTTCATCATAATGACCCCCTAAAATAATTGGATTATGAATTTTAAAATCATATTAACTTGATATTGTTTTATCATGTGAAGAAATATTATCTAACTTCATGTACCTATTATTTGAAGGGCTTAACATGGTGAAACCTCAATTTTTAGCCATTGCCAACATACACGTCAAATATTAGCCCATTTAAAAACTTCTAATTTTCACCTCAAATTTGTCAATTTCCAAAGGGAACACCTATGGAAATGAACCATTTTGACATGAAAATTGCAAATTTTCAAATCGATTAGTATTTGACATGCATGTTGGAAATAACTTAGAGGCTAAGTTTCATCATAATGACCCCCTAAAATAATTGGATTATGAATTTTAAAATCATATTAACTTGATATTGTTTTATCATGTGAAGAAATATTATCTAACTTCATGTACCTATTATTTGAAGGGCTTAACATGGTGAAACCTCAATTTTTAGCCATTGCCAACATACACGTCAAATATTAGCCCATTTAAAAACTTCTAATTTTCACCTCAAATTTGTCAATTTCCAAAGGGAACACCTATGGAAATGAACCATTTTGACATGAAAATTGCAAATTTTCAAATCGATTAGTATTTGACATGCATGTTGGAAATAACTTAGAGGCTAAGTTTCATCATAATGACCCCCTAAAATAATTGGATTATGAATTTTAAAATCATATTAACTTGATATTGTTTTATCATGTGAAGAAATATTATCTAACTTCATGTACCTATTATTTGAAGGGCTTAACATGGTGAAACCTCAATTTTTAGCCATTGCCAACATACACGTCAAATATTAGCCCATTTAAAAACTTCTAATTTTCACCTCAAATTTGTCAATTTCCAAAGGGAACACCTATGGAAATGAACCATTTTGACATGAAAATTGCAAATTTTCAAATCGATTAGTATTTGACATGCATGTTGGAAATAACTTAGAGGCTAAGTTTCATCATAATGACCCCCTAAAATAATTGGATTATGAATTTTAAAATCATATTAACTTGATATTGTTTTATCATGTGAAGAAATATTATCTAACTTCATGTACCTATTATTTGAAGGGCTTAACATGGTGAAACCTCAATTTTTAGCCATTGCCAACATACACGTCAAATATTAGCCCATTTAAAAACTTCTAATTTTCACCTCAAATTTGTCAATTTCCAAAGGGAACACCTATGGAAATGAACCATTTTGACATGAAAATTGCAAATTTTCAAATCGATTAGTATTTGACATGCATGTTGGAAATAACTTAGAGGCTAAGTTTCATCATAATGACCCCCTAAAATAATTGGATTATGAATTTTAAAATCATATTAACTTGATATTGTTTTATCATGTGAAGAAATATTATCTAACTTCATGTACCTATTATTTGAAGGGCTTAACATGGTGAAACCTCAATTTTTAGCCATTGCCAACATACACGTCAAATATTAGCCCATTTAAAAACTTCTAATTTTCACCTCAAATTTGTCAATTTCCAAAGGGAACACCTATGGAAATGAACCATTTTGACATGAAAATTGCAAATTTTCAAATCGATTAGTATTTGACATGCATGTTGGAAATAACTTAGAGGCTAAGTTTCATCATAATGACCCCCTAAAATAATTGGATTATGAATTTTAAAATCATATTAACTTGATATTGTTTTATCATGTGAAGAAATATTATCTAACTTCATGTACCTATTATTTGAAGGGCTTAACATGGTGAAACCTCAATTTTTAGCCATTGCCAACATACACGTCAAATATTAGCCCATTTAAAAACTTCTAATTTTCACCTCAAATTTGTCAATTTCCAAAGGGAACACCTATGGAAATGAACCATTTTGACATGAAAATTGCAAATTTTCAAATCGATTAGTATTTGACATGCATGTTGGAAATAACTTAGAGGCTAAGTTTCATCATAATGACCCCCTAAAATAATTGGATTATGAATTTTAAAATCATATTAACTTGATATTGTTTTATCATGTGAAGAAATATTATCTAACTTCATGTACCTATTATTTGAAGGGCTTAACATGGTGAAACCTCAATTTTTAGCCATTGCCAACATACACGTCAAATATTAGCCCATTTAAAAACTTCTAATTTTCACCTCAAATTTGTCAATTTCCAAAGGGAACACCTATGGAAATGAACCATTTTGACATGAAAATTGCAAATTTTCAAATCGATTAGTATTTGACATGCATGTTGGAAATAACTTAGAGGCTAAGTTTCATCATAATGACCCCCTAAAATAATTGGATTATGAATTTTAAAATCATATTAACTTGATATTGTTTTATCATGTGAAGAAATATTATCTAACTTCATGTACCTATTATTTGAAGGGCTTAACATGGTGAAACCTCAATTTTTAGCCATTGCCAACATACACGTCAAATATTAGCCCATTTAAAAACTTCTAATTTTCACCTCAAATTTGTCAATTTCCAAAGGGAACACCTATGGAAATGAACCATTTTGACATGAAAATTGCAAATTTTCAAATCGATTAGTATTTGACATGCATGTTGGAAATAACTTAGAGGCTAAGTTTCATCATAATGACCCCCTAAAATAATTGGATTATGAATTTTAAAATCATATTAACTTGATATTGTTTTATCATGTGAAGAAATATTATCTAACTTCATGTACCTATTATTTGAAGGGCTTAACATGGTGAAACCTCAATTTTTAGCCATTGCCAACATACACGTCAAATATTAGCCCATTTAAAAACTTCTAATTTTCACCTTCAAATTTGTCAATTTCCAAAGGGAACACCTATGGAAATGAACCATTTTGACATGAAAATTGCAAATTTTCAAATCGATTAGTATTTGACATGCATGTTGGAAATAACTTAGAGGCTAAGTTTCATCATAATGACCCCCTAAAATAATTGGATTATGAATTTTAAAATCATATTAACTTGATATTGTTTTATCATGTGAAGAAATATTATCTAACTTCATGTACCTATTATTTGAAGGGCTTAACATGGTGAAACCTCAATTTTTAGCCATTGCCAACATACACGTCAAATATTAGCCCATTTAAAAACTTCTAATTTTCACCTCAAATTTGTCAATTTCCAAAGGGAACACCTATGGAAATGAACCATTTTGACATGAAAATTGCAAATTTTCAAATCGATTAGTATTTGACATGCATGTTGGAAATAACTTAGAGGCTAAGTTTCATCATAATGACCCCCTAAAATAATTGGATTATGAATTTTAAAATCATATTAACTTGATATTGTTTTATCATGTGAAGAAATATTATCTAACTTCATGTACCTATTATTTGAAGGGCTTAACATGGTGAAACCTCAATTTTTAGCCATTGCCAACATACACGTCAAATATTAGCCCATTTAAAAACTTCTAATTTTCACCTCAAATTTGTCAATTTCCAAAGGGAACACCTATGGAAATGAACCATTTTGACATGAAAATTGCAAATTTTCAAATCGATTAGTATTTGACATGCATGTTGGAAATAACTTAGAGGCTAAGTTTCATCATAATGACCCCCTAAAATAATTGGATTATGAATTTTAAAATCATATTAACTTGATATTGTTTTATCATGTGAAGAAATATTATCTAACTTCATGTACCTATTATTTGAAGGGCTTAACATGGTGAAACCTCAATTTTTAGCCATTGCCAACATACACGTCAAATATTAGCCCATTTAAAAACTTCTAATTTTCACCTCAAATTTGTCAATTTCCAAAGGGAACACCTATGGAAATGAACCATTTTGACATGAAAATTGCAAATTTTCAAATCGATTAGTATTTGACATGCATGTTGGAAATAACTTAGAGGCTAAGTTTCATCATAATGACCCCCTAAAATAATTGGATTATGAATTTTAAAATCATATTAACTCGATATTGTTTTATCATGTGAAGAAATATTATCTAACTTCATGTACCTATTATTTGAAGGGCTTAACATGGTGAAACCTCAATTTTTAGCCATTGCCAACATACACGTCAAATATTAGCCCATTTAAAAACTTCTAATTTTCACTTCAAATTTGTCAATTTCCAAAGGGAACACCTATGGAAATGAACCATTTTGACATGAAAATTGCAAATTTTCAAATCGATTAGTATTTGACATGCATGTTGGAAATAACTTAGAGGCTAAGTTTCATCATAATGACCCCCTAAAATAATTGGATTATGAATTTTAAAATCATATTAACTTGATATTGTTTTATCATGTGAAGAAATATTATCTAACTTCATGTACCTATTATTTGAAGGGCTTAACATGGTGAAACCTCAATTTTTAGCCATTGCCAACATACACGTCAAATATTAGCCCATTTAAAAACTTCTAATTTTCACCTCAAATTTGTCAATTTCCAAAGGGAACACCTATGGAAATGAACCATTTTGACATGAAAATTGCAAATTTTCAAATCGATTAGTATTTGACATGCATGTTGGAAATAACTTAGAGGCTAAGTTTCATCATAATGACCCCCTAAAATAATTGGATTATGAATTTTAAAATCATATTAACTTGATATTGTTTTATCATGTGAAGAAATATTATCTAACTTCATGTACCTATTATTTGAAGGGCTTAACATGGTGAAACCTCAATTTTTAGCCATTGCCAACATACACGTCAAATATTAGCCCATTTAAAAACTTCTAATTTTCACCTCAAATTTGTCAATTTCCAAAGGGAACACCTATGGAAATGAACCATTTTGACATGAAAATTGCAAATTTTCAAATCGATTAGTATTTGACATGCATGTTGGAAATAACTTAGAGGCTAAGTTTCATCATAATGACCCCCTAAAATAATTGGATTATGAATTTTAAAATCATATTAACTTGATATTGTTTTATCATGTGAAGAAATATTATCTAACTTCATGTACCTATTATTTGAAGGGCTTAACATGGTGAAACCTCAATTTTTAGCCATTGCCAACATACACGTCAAATATTAGCCCATTTAAAAACTTCTAATTTTCACTTCAAATTTGTCAATTTCCAAAGGGAACACCTATGGAAATGAACCATTTTGACATGAAAATTGCAAATTTTCAAATCGATTAGTATTTGACATGCATGTTGGAAATAACTTAGAGGCTAAGTTTCATCATAATGACCCCCTAAAATAATTGGATTATGAATTTTAAAATCATATTAACTTGATATTGTTTTATCATGTGAAGAAATATTATCTAACTTCATGTACCTATTATTTGAAGGGCTTAACATGGTGAAACCTCAATTTTTAGCCATTGCCAACATACACGTCAAATATTAGCCCATTTAAAAACTTCTAATTTTCACCTCAAATTTGTCAATTTCCAAAGGGAACACCTATGGAAATGAACCATTTTGACATGAAAATTGCAAATTTTCAAATCGATTAGTATTTGACATGCATGTTGGAAATAACTTAGAGGCTAAGTTTCATCATAATGACCCCCTAAAATAATTGGATTATGAATTTTAAAATCATATTAACTTGATATTGTTTTATCATGTGAAGAAATATTATCTAACTTCATGTACCTATTATTTGAAGGGCTTAACATGGTGAAACCTCAATTTTTAGCCATTGCCAACATACACGTCAAATATTAGCCCATTTAAAAACTTCTAATTTTCACCTCAAATTTGTCAATTTCCAAAGGGAACACCTATGGAAATGAACCATTTTGACATGAAAATTGCAAATTTTCAAATCGATTAGTATTTGACATGCATGTTGGAAATAACTTAGAGGCTAAGTTTCATCATAATGACCCCCTAAAATAATTGGATTATGAATTTTAAAATCATATTAACTTGATATTGTTTTATCATGTGAAGAAATATTATCTAACTTCATGTACCTATTATTTGAAGGGCTTAACATGGTGAAACCTCAATTTTTAGCCATTGCCAACATACACGTCAAATATTAGCCCATTTAAAAACTTCTAATTTTCACCTCAAATTTGTCAATTTCCAAAGGGAACACCTATGGAAATGAACCATTTTGACATGAAAATTGCAAATTTTCAAATCGATTAGTATTTGACATGCATGTTGGAAATAACTTAGAGGCTAAGTTTCATCATAATGACCCCCTAAAATAATTGGATTATGAATTTTAAAATCATATTAACTTGATATTGTTTTATCATGTGAAGAAATATTATCTAACTTCATGTACCTATTATTTGAAGGGCTTAACATGGTGAAACCTCAATTTTTAGCCATTGCCAACATACACGTCAAATATTAGCCCATTTAAAAACTTCTAATTTTCACCTCAAATTTGTCAATTTCCAAAGGGAACACCTATGGAAATGAACCATTTTGACATGAAAATTGCAAATTTTCAAATCGATTAGTATTTGACATGCATGTTGGAAATAACTTAGAGGCTAAGTTTCATCATAATGACCCCCTAAAATAATTGGATTATGAATTTTAAAATCATATTAACTTGATATTGTTTTATCATGTGAAGAAATATTATCTAACTTCATGTACCTATTATTTGAAGGGCTTAACATGGTGAAACCTCAATTTTTAGCCATTGCCAACATACACGTCAAATATTAGCCCATTTAAAAACTTCTAATTTTCACCTCAAATTTGTCAATTTCCAAAGGGAACACCTATGGAAATGAACCATTTTGACATGAAAATTGCAAATTTTCAAATCGATTAGTATTTGACATGCATGTTGGAAATAACTTAGAGGCTAAGTTTCATCATAATGACCCCCTAAAATAATTGGATTATGAATTTTAAAATCATATTAACTTGATATTGTTTTATCATGTGAAGAAATATTATCTAACTTCATGTACCTATTATTTGAAGGGCTTAACATGGTGAAACCTCAATTTTTAGCCATTGCCAACATACACGTCAAATATTAGCCCATTTAAAAACTTCTAATTTTCACCTCAAATTTGTCAATTTCCAAAGGGAACACCTATGGAAATGAACCATTTTGACATGAAAATTGCAAATTTTCAAATCGATTAGTATTTGACATGCATGTTGGAAATAACTTAGAGGCTAAGTTTCATCATAATGACCCCCTAAAATAATTGGATTATGAATTTTAAAATCATATTAACTTGATATTGTTTTATCATGTGAAGAAATATTATCTAACTTCATGTACCTATTATTTGAAGGGCTTAACATGGTGAAACCTCAATTTTTAGCCATTGCCAACATACACGTCAAATATTAGCCCATTTAAAAACTTCTAATTTTCACCTCAAATTTGTCAATTTCCAAAGGGAACACCTATGGAAATGAACCATTTTGACATGAAAATTGCAAATTTTCAAATCGATTAGTATTTGACATGCATGTTGGAAATAACTTAGAGGCTAAGTTTCATCATAATGACCCCCTAAAATAATTGGATTATGAATTTTAAAATCATATTAACTTGATATTGTTTTATCATGTGAAGAAATATTATCTAACTTCATGTACCTATTATTTGAAGGGCTTAACATGGTGAAACCTCAATTTTTAGCCATTGCCAACATACACGTCAAATATTAGCCCATTTAAAAACTTCTAATTTTCACCTCAAATTTGTCAATTTCCAAAGGGAACACCTATGGAAATGAACCATTTTGACATGAAAATTGCAAATTTTCAAATCGATTAGTATTTGACATGCATGTTGGAAATAACTTAGAGGCTAAGTTTCATCATAATGACCCCCTAAAATAATTGGATTATGAATTTTAAAATCATATTAACTTGATATTGTTTTATCATGTGAAGAAATATTATCTAACTTCATGTACCTATTATTTGAAGGGCTTAACATGGTGAAACCTCAATTTTTAGTCGTTGCCAACATACACGTCAAATATTAGCCCATTTAAAAACTTCTAATTTTCACTTCAAATTTGTCAATTTCCAAAGGGAACACCTATGGAAATGAACCATTTTGACATGAAAATTGCAAATTTTCAAATCGATTAGTATTTGACATGCATGTTGGAAATAACTTAGAGGCTAAGTTTCATCATAATGACCCCCCTGAAATAATTGGATTATGAATTTAAAAATCATATTAACTTGATATTGTTTTATCATGTGAAGAAATATTATCTAACTTCATGTACCTATTATTTGAAGGGCTTAACATGGTGAAACCTCAATTTTTAGCCATTGCCAACATACACGTCAAATATTAGCCCATTTAAAAACTTCTAATTTTCACCTCAAATTTGTCAATTTCCAAAGGGAACACCTATGGAAATGAACCATTTTGTCATGAAAATTGCAAATTTACAAATCGATTAGTATTTGACATGCATGTTGGAAATAACTTAGAGGCTAAGTTTCATCATAATGACCCCCTAAAATAATTGGATTATGAATTTTAAAATCATATTAACTTGATATTGTTTTATCATGTGAAGAAATATTATCTAACTTCATGTACCTATTATTTGAAGGGCTTAACATGGTGAAACCTCAATTTTTAGCCATTGCCAACATACACGTCAAATATTAGCCCATTTAAAAACTTCTAATTTTCACCTCAAATTTGTCAATTTCCAAAGGGAACACCTATGGAAATGAACCATTTTGACATGAAAATTGCAAATTTTCAAATCGATTAGTATTTGACATGCATGTTGGAAATAACTTAGAGGCTAAGTTTCATCATAATGACCCCCTAAAATAATTGGATTATGAATTTTAAAATCATATTAACTTGATATTGTTTTATCATGTGAAGAAATATTATCTAACTTCATGTACCTATTATTTGAAGGGCTTAACATGGTGAAACCTCAATTTTTAGCCATTGCCAACATACACGTCAAATATTAGCCCATTTAAAAACTTCTAATTTTCACCTCAAATTTGTAAATTTCCAAAGGGAACACCTATGGAAATGAACCATTTTGACATGAAAATTGCAAATTTTCAAATCGATTAGTATTTGACATGCATGTTGGAAATAACTTAGAGGCTAAGTTTCATCATAATGACCCCCTAAAATAATTGGATTATGAATTTTAAAATCATATTAACTTGATATTGTTTTATCATGTGAAGAAATATTATCTAACTTCATGTACCTATTATTTGAAGGGCTTAACATGGTGAAACCTCAATTTTTAGCCATTGCCAACATACACGTCAAATATTAGCCCATTTAAAAACTTCTAATTTTCACTTCAAATTTGTCAATTTCCAAAGGGAACACCTATGGAAATGAACCATTTTGACATGAAAATTGCAAATTTTCAAATCGATTAGTATTTGACATGCATGTTGGAAATAACTTAGAGGCTAAGTTTCATCATAATGACCCCCAAAATAATTGGATTATGAATTTTAAAATCATATTAACTTGATATTGTTTTATCATGTGAAGAAATATTATCTAACTTCATGTACCTATTATTTGAAGGGCTTAACATGGTGAAACCTCAATTTTTAGCCATTGCCAACATACACGTCAAATATTAGCCCATTTAAAAACTTCTAATTTTCACCTCAAATTTGTCAATTTCCAAAGGGAACACCTATGGAAATGAACCATTTTGACATGAAAATTGCAAATTTTCAAATCGATTAGTATTTGACATGCATGTTGGAAATAACTTAGAGGCTAAGTTTCATCATAATGACCCCCTAAAATAATTGGATTATGAATTTTAAAATCATATTAACTCGATATTGTTTTATCATGTGAAGAAATATTATCTAACTTCATGTACCTATTATTTGAAGGGCTTAACATGGTGAAACCTCAATTTTTAGCCATTGCCAACATACAAGTCAAATATTAGCCCATTTAAAAACTTCTAATTTTCACCTCAAATTTGTCAATTTCCAAAGGGAACACCTATGGAAATGAACCATTTTGACATGAAAATTGCAAATTTTCAAATCGATTAGTATTTGACATGCATGTTGGAAATAACTTAGAGGCTAAGTTTCATCATAATGACCCCCTAAAATAATTGGATTATGAATTTTAAAATCATATTAACTTGATATTGTTTTATCATGTGAAGAAATATTATCTAACTTCATGTACCTATTATTTGAAGGGCTTAACATGGTGAAACCTCAATTTTTAGCTATTGCCAACATACACGTCAAATATTAGCCCATTTAAAAACTTCTAATTTTCACCTCAAATTTGTCAATTTCCAAAGGGAACACCTATGGAAATGAACCATTTTGACATGAAAATTGCAAATTTTCAAATCGATTAGTATTTGACATGCATGTTGGAAATAACTTAGAGGCTAAGTTTCATCATAATGACCCCCTAAAATAATTGGATTATGAATTTTAAAATCATATTAACTTGATATTGTTTTATCATGTGAAGAAATATTATCTAACTTCATGTACCTATTATTTGAAGGGCTTAACATGGTGAAACCTCAATTTTTAGCCATTGCCAACATACACGTCAAATATTAGCCCATTTAAAAACTTCTAATTTTCACCTCAAATTTGTCAATTTCCAAAGGGAACACCTATGGAAATGAACCATTTTGACATGAAAATTGAAAATTTTCAAATCGATTAGTATTTGACATGCATGTTGGAAATAACTTAGAGGCTAAGTTTCATCATAATGACCCCCTAAAATAATTGGATTATGAATTTTAAAATCATATTAACTTGATATTGTTTTATCATGTGAAGAAATATTATCTAACTTCATGTACCTATTATTTGAAGGGCTTAACATGGTGAAACCTCAATTTTTAGCCATTGCCAACATACACGTCAAATATTAGCCCATTTAAAAACTTCTAATTTTCACCTCAAATTTGTCAATTTCCAAAGGGAACACCTATGGAAATGAACCATTTTGACATGAAAATTGCAAATTTTCAAATCGATTAGTATTTGACATGCATGTTGGAAATAACTTAGAGGCTAAGTTTCATCATAATGACCCCCCTGAAATAATTGGATTATGAATTTAAAAATTATATTAACTCGATATTGTTTTATCATGTGAAGAAATATTATCTAACTTCATGTACCTATTATTTGAAGGGCTTAACATGGTGAAACCTCAATTTTTAGCCATTGCCAACATACACGTCAAATATTAGCCCATTTAAAAACTTCTAATTTTCACTTCAAATTTGTAAATTTCCAAAGGGAACACCTATGGAAATGAACCATTTTGACATGAAAATTGCAAATTTTCAAATCGATTAGTATTTGACATGCATGTTGGAAATAACTTAGAGGCTAAGTTTCATCATAATGACCCCCTAAAATAATTGGATTATGAATTTTAAAATCATATTAACTTGATATTGTTTTATCATGTGAAGAAATATTATCTAACTTCATGTACCTATTATTTGAAGGGCTTAACATGGTGAAACCTCAATTTTTAGCCATTGCCAACATACACGTCAAATATTAGCCCATTTAAAAACTTCTAATTTTCACCTCAAATTTGTCAATTTCCAAAGGGAACACCTATGGAAATGAACCATTTTGACATGAAAATTGCAAATTTTCAAATCGATTAGTATTTGACATGCATGTTGGAAATAACTTAGAGGCTAAGTTTCATCATAATGACCCCTTGAAATAATTGGATTATGAATTTTAAAATCATATTAACTCGATATTGTTTTATCATGTGAAGAAATATTATCTAACTTCATGTACCTATTATTTGAAGGGCTTAACATGGTGAAACCTCAATTTTTAGCCATTGCCAACATACAAGTCAAATATTAGCCCATTTAAAAACTTCTAATTTTCACCTCAAATTGTCAATTTCCAAAGGGAACACCTATGGAAATGAACCATTTTGACATGAAAATTGCAAATTTTCAAATCGATTAGTATTTGACATGCATGTTGGAAATAACTTAGAGGCTAAGTTTCATCATAATGACCCCCTAAAATAATTGGATTATGAATTTTAAAATCATATTAACTTGATATTGTTTTATCATGTGAAGAAATATTATCTAACTTCATGTACCTATTATTTGAAGGGCTTAACATGGTGAAACCTCAAGTTTTAGCCATTGCCAACATACACGTCAAATATTAGCCCATTTAAAAACTTCTAATTTTCACCTCAAATTGTCAATTTCCAAAGGGAACACCTATGGAAATGAACCATTTTGACATGAAAATTGCAAATTTTCAAATCGATTAGTATTTGACATGCATGTTGGAAATAACTTAGAGGCTAAGTTTCATCATAATGACCCCTAAAATAATTGGATTATGAATTTTAAAATCATATTAACTTCATAT